>BLBF01000036.1:29117711-29130749 GCA_015471245.1 Laticauda colubrina
TACATACATACATACATACATACATACATACATACATACATACATACATGAACAGGGGGTTTGTTGAAGCCAAAGAGTCAGGATAATCAACGGAAATCCAGGTTTCCTTGGTTTGTAAAAGTCACCCAGGATAATTTCAAATAAATTACACCCACACCTTTCTTTAAAAAAAACAAAATCCTTTTAGCTAATTAAAATATTTGTCTTAATTGATTCAGTTCTGAGACACTGGCTGGCTGGAATCTGACAACGGCTCTTGTTTCACAAGCAGGTTGTGTGATGCAAACCAGAGGTTTTTAAGAAAAGATTGAACAATCATTTGCTTGAAATGGGATGGGATCTCCTGTTCAAACAGGAAGTTGGACTACCATGTTTCCCCAAAAATAAGACCCAGTTTTATATTGCTTTTGCCACCAAAAAAAAAAAAAAGGCACCAGGTCTTATTTTCGGGGGATATCATCCACTGAGTAACCTTACTTGTGCATGTCGCCCCTGGCCTCCTTTTGCTATCGGAGGCCTTCAGGAACTTCTTCGGTGGCTGGCAAGGCTTTCCTGAAGGCCTCTGCAGTGGACAACAGAACTCTGGATTGACCCAGAGTTTATTTATCACCTACAAAGGCCTTGTGGAAAGCCTTGCCAGCCTTGCCAGCTGCACAAGCAATGGGCCGGCAAGGCAGATGTCAGGGTGTGCGAATCCTGGCTACAACTGTCCAAAGGTAAGTAGTAGGGCAGCTCCACCACCTCCATCCCCACCCTAGCTTAATTTTTAATCCATCCACTCTGAAGTGTGTGGGATCTTAATTAGGGCTTATTTTGGGGGTAGGGCTTATATTGAGTGCAAGTGTAAAAATCAAGCTAGGACTTACTTTAGGGGTAGGTCGTATTTTCAGGAAAACAGGGTAGAAGACCTCCAAGGTTCCTTCCAACTCTGTTATTCTATGTTCCAACCTTGGATGTGAAGTCAGCTGTATATGTTATATTCTCTTTGTTTTGTTCGGAAAACACACGAGGTAGACCGGGTTCCAACAACAAATACTTTATTCTTCAACTAGTCAGTAAATAGGAACACTTGGCTGAAGCCGAGGCCAGCCTTTTATACAGGCTGGCTTGCCTGCTTGCAGCCAATGGCGGTTGCTTAAATTTGCCGCCTTTCAGCAGCTCTTTGGATTGGTTCCTAGTGAACCAATCCAATGCTTAGTTTATTTGACCAATCAGGTTTGCAGATTTGGAGTCACCCACTTTACATATAGAACACCCCTCCCCTCTTAGTTCAGTCCTACGTGGTGACGTAGTCTCGCAGGTAGGCGGGGCTTTTCCAAACTCGACTTGACTTGCGCGGTTCATTCTTAGTGCAGACTTCGACCGGTTCGGATGGGGCTGCTGTGTCGTCCGTCCTTCTCCCTGGAACCGTCTGGAAGGGTGAGTCAGCCATTTTACCGCCGCCTGAGTTTCTTAGGCTGGCGGTTTTGCCGCTTCCTCCCGTTTCCTCCGGGCAGGTCGAGCTGGCTAGGCTGGCCCCTTCCGATGGGCTCTTCACGCAAGTCTCTCCAAACAGTGAGTCTTTTATTTGCTCTTTTTGTTTATGTGTTTCATTGGTTTTATTTTTTAACGGTTCTTTATTTAATTCTTGCGATTCCCCCCCCACCTTAGTTGGCAATTCGTCGGTTTTTTTTGACGAATGGTTGTATGTCTGTGGTTCTTTCTATATTTCGGGATCGAAGCTGGTCTATGTGCCACTTCCATTCCCTGCCATCATCTACTGTTAACCGGTAGGATTTGGGGCCTGTTATTTGGGTAATTTGTCCTGGTAGCCATGCTGGGTCCCCAGTGAAGTTTTTGGTGTAGACTAAATCGCCAGTTCCAAATTTTCTAAACCGTGCAGAGGAATCAGGGGGGTTTTCTGGCGTGAATTCTGGGTGCAGTCTATCAAGGTGTGACTTTAGTTTTCTCCCCATGAGTAGCTCTGCTGGGGACTTGTTGGTTGTGGTACTGGGTGTTATGTGCTGGAGTGTGAGCAATCGGTTAATTTTTTGCTGTACATCTCCAGTGTCCATTTTTTCTAACCCTTCCTTTGTAAATCGGACCATTCTCTCTGCCCTACCGTTTGCAGCCGGATGGGCCGCCGCGGTTAGGGCATGTCTAATACCTAGGGAGGCTAGGTATTGTTCAAAGTGTAGGCTGGTTAATTGTGGTCCATTATCGGACACGAGGACATCCGGAATGCCATGGGTGGCAAAAAGGGTGTCCAGTTGTTTTATTACTAATTCAGTTGTTGTTGATGGCATAATTTTTACTTCTAACCAGTTAGAATAGGTGTCCACAACAATCCGAAAGGTATGTCCTTTAGTTGGACCAGTGAAATCAATGTGGATTCGTGACCAGGGGCCCCATGGAATTTCCCAATCTCTAATGGGTGCTTTGGGTGGGGATGGTCTAATTTTTTGACATTTGTTACACGAGGTTACCCAGTATTCTATGTCCCTATCAATACCCGGCCACCAGACATAACTTCTAGCAAGGCTTTTCATTTTTACAATCCCCGGGTGACTTTCGTGTAGCATACTAAGTACCCTAGGTTGTAGTTTGTTAGGAATAACCACCCGATCACCCCACAGTAAACACCCTTTTTGAATAGAAAGTTCGGTTTGTCTGGTCCGGAAAGGTTTAAAGTTTTCAGTTTTTTGATTTTCCGGCCAGCCTTTACCTATCCAGTTAAGAACACGGGCAGTCAAAGAGTCTTTTGCGGTGGCTCTGGCAACATCATATGCTGATATGGGTAGATCGGGGCAAGTCTCTATTTGTAGTGCTGTCATCGCTGGTGCCGGGTCTTCTTCAGTCGCTGGCAAAGGTGCTCTGCTTAAAGCGTCCGCATGTGAAATCTGTTTCCCCGGTTGGTGTGTCAGAGTGTATGAGTAGGCTGCTAGGAACTCTGACCATCTCGTCATTCTTGGGGAGAGGATATTTGGTGTAGGTTTGTTTCCCGCCAAAATTCCTATTAGCGGTTTGTGGTCTGTTATAATTTGAAAAGTCCGCCTGTATAGGTACTCGTGGAAACGTTTCACTCCTGCAACAATTGCTAGTGCCTCTCTGTCCAATTGGCTGTAATTCCGCTTGGTTTTAGATAAAGTCCTCGAATAATATGCGACGGGTGCTTCTCTGCCATCCGGTAGTTGGTGGCTTAGGATGGCACCTACTCCGAATGGGGAGGCGTCGCAGGTCACTCTTAAGGGCAGTGTGTTGCTAAATTTAATGAGAACGTTTGAGGATGTTAGCAAGCTTTTAATTTTTTGGAAGGCTTGCTTTTCTCTGTAGCCCCAAGTCCAAGTTGCTTTTTTGTCTAAAAGACGGTGCAATGGTTCTGCTATAGTGGCCTTATTTGGCAGGAATACATTATAGAAGTTAATTAGTCCTAAAAAGGCTTGTAATTCGGTCTTGTTTTTTGGTTCTGGTGCGTTTTTAATCGCTTTAATCTTTTTGTCTGTAGAGTGTATACCCTCTCCGTCTATTAAATAGCCCAGGAATTCGACGCTATTCTGAATTAGGCAACACTTTTCTCTTTTTACTTTGAGGCCAGATTCCCTGAATTTAGTTAGTACTTCTTTGAGTCTGTTTTTTAATTGGGTTTCATCTTTGGCTGAGATCAGGACGTCGTCGAAATATGGTACGACTCCTTGTATGCCATTTAGGAGGCGTTCCATTAGACTCTGGAAGACGCCTGGGGCCACACTCACTCCAAATTGGAGTCAGTGACATTTGAATGCACCCTTATGTGTGACTATAGTCTGTGCTTCAGCAGTTTCTGGGTCCACTGGGAGCTGTTGATAGGCTTGTGCTAAGTCAAGTTTAGCAAAAACTTTTCCTTTTCCCAGGGACTGAAGCAAATGCTGGACTACAGGCACCGGGTATGCGCTTGGTTGTAATGCGTGGTTCAGGGTAGCCTTATAGTCACCACAGATTCTAACGGACCCGTCGGGTTTGACCGGTGTGACTATTGGTGTTTCCCACTTGGTATGGTCCACAGGTTCTAACACCCCTTGGGCTATTAATTTGTCCAGCTGTTCCTCTATTTTTGCCTTTAGTGCAAAAGGAACTCGCCTGGCTTTTATTCTTCGTGGGGCTATTTGGGGGTTTAGACTGAAAGAAATGGGATTTCCCCGATACTTGCCAAGTGAGCCATCAAAAACGTCCTGGAATTCTTGAATTAGGTCATCTTCCCAGCTGGTTGTAGTCACTCGATCGATCCCGGTCATCCCGATGCCCAATGGCGCGAACCATTCGATGCCCAGGAGGCTTGGTCTGTCTTGGTCGACTATGGTCAGCGGTAGCACCTTGACGTGTTGTTTGTAGGAGACTCGGAATTGTCCCATGCCGACTACAGGGATTTGGTTTCCCTGATAGTCCTTGAGAGTTAGGTGCTGCTTCTTTAATTCTTTGGGTTTGATACCTGGGACTAGCTGTCTTATTGTGTCCCACGATACCATGGAGAGGAAGGACCCCGAGTCCACTTCCATCTTGCAGTGTTTTCCTTCGATTTTTACAATGACTTTAATTTTCTTCCCGCTTTCCGTCTGAGCGCTCTTTATAATAACAGTTTGGTGTGTATTGGCTCGCTTCTCTTGTTGCCACTTTCTCTCAGCTCGTTTAGGCTCAGCTCGTGTTGGGGAATTTCTGCGTCTCATTGGGCTGTAGCATTTTTTGTTCCTGCAGACTTTCTCGATGTGCCCTCTTTTTTGCAATGCCGGCAGATGGCATCGAGAAATCTGCATTCGGCTTGGGAATGGTTTCCTCCGCTGCCAGCGCACTCCCGCCAATTCCTTCTTTCGCGCTCTTTTCTGTTCGTGAGCAAACGGTGGACTTCGTCGTCTTCTTCGCTTGATTCAATTGTTTCGCCCGACTCTTCGTAGTGGGTTGTGGTGGCAGGCTGCCTTCTGTCTTTGGTTGGTGTTTCTTCGCTGTGTGTGTTCATCTTTTTCATGGCTACGGCAGATTTTTTCGTGGCTTCAGCGGCTGTGGCTTCCGCGATGGCTTCGGTTATGGTGATGTTGGGCTTGTTGAGTAATTTACTCTGTGTGGTCGAGTCTCTCAGACCCAACACCACGCGATCCCTCATTGCTTCGTCAATGTTCAAAAAATCACACTCACCCCCTAGTTGTCTAAGGGCAGCAATGAAATTGGCGAGGGTCTCTCCCTCTCTCTGGTCTCTGCAGTAAAATTCGTGTCACTTTATTAAGTTTGACACCATCGGAGCATAGTGTGCTTTGAGGATTCTTTGCAATTCTGGCCACGTTAGTTGTTTAACGTCTCGGGGCTTCGCAAAGGCCTTTATCATCTTGAAAACCGTTGGCCCGCAGTGCATCAGGAACACAGCTCTCTTGCGTTGCTCTGAAATGTCTTCCATTTCATTGCTCTCCAAATACATTTGGAAGCGATCTGCATAGGAATCCCAATCCTCTTCGTTGGGATTGAAGGGTGCGGGCGGTGCGGGTGGTGCGTTGTTTCCAGGCATCTTGGTTGTCATCTGGACTTCTTATCACCGCGTGCAGGTTTTTTCGTTTAGGACGATCCCACCTTCGTCGCCAGTGTTTTGTTCGGAAAACACACGAGGTAGACCGGGTTCCAACAACAAATACTTTATTCTTTAACTACTCAGTAAATAGGAACACTTGGCTGAAGCCGAGGCCAGCCTTTTATACAGGCTGGCTTGCCTGCTTGCAGCCAATGGCAGTTGCTTAAATTTGCCACCTTTCAGCAGCTCTTTGGATTGGTTCCTAGTGAACCAATCCAATGCTTAGTTTATTTGACCAATCAGGTTTGCAGATTTGGAGTCACCCACTTTACATATAGAACACTCTTCTGTTGAATATTATGGATTGCACAATCCTAACCCTTATAACACAAGAGGAACACAACTGCTTTTGTCATTTTGACCATCCTTTTGTAGCTTAGGGAAAGACTTGGGTATCATCCTGCATCTTCTCTGCTACCCACACTAGCTTTGGGAATGAGAGGGAGGGATCTCCCCAAATTCTCCCTCCAAGGAAGCTTTCATGACTACAGCTACACTGTTTCCCCCTAAAGTACGATCTACCCTGAAAGTAAGTCCTAGCTTGATTTTTACATGTGTGCCCAATATAAGCCCTACCCTCAAAATAAGCCCTAATTAAGATCCCGCCCACTCCAGGGTGCACGGGTAAAAATTAAGCAAGGGTGGGAATGGGGCAGTGGAGCTGCCCTACTACTTACCTTTGGACAGTTGTAGACAATCAGTCAGTGGAACAGAAGTTGCCCTTGGAAGTTGTGGGAGCACCATTACTTGAGACCCTCAAGAAGAGATAGGACTACCATTTGTCAGAAATGGTGTAGGGTCTCCTGCTTGGGCAGGGGGTTGGACTAGATGACCTATAAGGTCCCTTCCAACTCTGATTATCTGTTATCTGAACCATTGTAAATCGGGGACTGCCTGCACAGTGCCTGTGTCGTTGTTCCAATGAGCCAAGGGGTATGGAGGGGATAATTTCCCCAAAATGTAGCATGCCAAAAAATCAAATAAAGCGAATCAAAATAAGGCTAACCATCAAGGGCTCATTTCTGCAAGGATGATAAGCCTATTTTGCAAACATAATTAAGGCGAAGATCCGTTTCAAAGAGGGAAGGGTTTACATTGGCAACCAGACTCAAAAGGAATGGGGATGGCGGATTTTATGGCCTATCGGAGCCCTAAGTTGTTGTTTAAATGCAACACACACAACTTCGACAGCCTTGCCTCTTTTTCTTGCTCCAGACCTATTCAGCTGGGCTGTCGCTTTAAATCAGTCTTCGCCCAAGCTTGCACCCCCCAACCCCCTCCCCTTGGCCTCCCCCTCCTCTTCTCCGTTTATATCTATGTAATGCGAAGCGGATGTCAGTGTGAATTCAAGCATTTTAATCTTTCCTGATCAAAATGAAATGCAGACCCCGTTGGGATGTATTGCAAACTTCCTACACATCCTCTAATTGAAAATAATAACAAACATATTTTTATTTTTATTTCTTTTTAAATGTTAACGGAAAAAGGATCGCTGAAATGAGAGAGGATGACAGAAGAGAGGAAGGAAAAAAGAAGAAGAAGAGAAAAGTCCAAATTTGGAATTTTAACATGTGTTAAGACCCTGGGACTTTACTGGTTTTATAAACATCGTTTAAGAAACGAGGAGGCAAACAAAAAAGAAATCCTGTAAAAGGAGGTTATATCCATTGTTAGCTGGGTTGGAACAACAGGCTAAATCAGGTTAACTAAATGCCACTTTGGTTTTTTACATTAAAAAGGCAGAATTTATTTATTTGTTTGTTTATTAGATTTGCATGTTGCGCATTTCAGAGATGCAGTAACTCTGAGCAGCTTAAGACATAATAAAAAGTTTTCATTTCATTAATTTTATTGAATAGCCCTTGGGCCCTCAAAACAAATGATTACTAAAATTTGATAAAAGCAATTTAAAATTTCTAATAAAAAGTTTTTTTAAAAAAGGTTATATGAGACAATTAAAACGAAGGCAGTTAAACAAGAAAAGTTAAAAAGATCCTCGAATTACGACCACAGCCGAGCTCAAAATTTCTGCTGCTAAGCGAGATAGTTGTTAAATGAGTTTTGTCCCATTTTATGACCTTTCTTGCCACAATTGTTAAGTGGATCACTGAAATTGTTAAGCGACTAACACGGTTGTTAAGTGAATCGGGCTTTCCCATTAACTTCGCTTGTCAGAAGGTTGCAAAAAGAGATCCTTAGTCCAGGGGTCGCCAACTTCAGAGACTACCAAACTCATAATTTTAAATCCCAGGGACCACTAACCAGTTCTGTGGGCATGGCCTAATTTGTGGGTGTGGCTTGGTGGCCATGTGACTGGCTGGGCATGGTTTGTATGTAAATATTATAAATAGTTATATAAATATTGAATTTCTTATAAAAAAGAGCAATTTTTACCCAAAATCAAGCAAAGCAGGCAGGCAGATTGAGTTGTTCACAGAATCATTCAGTGATCTATCGATCTGCCATCGGCTAGCTCAGTCTGTCACATAAAATTTGCTTGCCGTGAGTCTGCCCTGAATAATAGAAACTTCTGTCCTAAGGGAGGTTCTGCTGTGCTTAAAAGCAGAGCCGAAGATCTAAAAACTAGTTAGAAAGCTAGAAATGCAACCATTTCCTGCTTCCTAGCTGATCTAAATCTCCAGGCACAGCAGAACAGCTGTTGGACTGAAAAAGGAAAAATAGCAATTTAGCAGGTAACTTTGCGAGGTAAGGAGTGAATGGGTGGGGAGGGTTCCCGTGGGCCATGTGGGCAGCGCAGTCTTGTGTTTCTGCACAGCCTGGATTAATTGCTTTGTGGGGATGCTTGCAGGGTGACATTTCTCTGCAGACCACCAAAACTTTCTCGCTGCCCCTGGTTGGTGACCACAGGACTAGATGACCTACAAGATCCCTTCCAACTCTGATTATCTGTTATGTGATATCAGAACATTGCTATCATGTCCCCTCTAGTTCTACTTTTCATCAGACAAGACATACCCTGTTCCAGCAAATGTTCTGTATATGTTATAGCTTCCAGTCTCTTAATCACCTTTGTTGCTCTTCTTGGCACTCCTTCTAGAGTCTCAACATCTTTTTTTTCCATGTTTTTTCTTCTCCTGCCCTTGGGGGCTTGGTAGATTGGATTGTCCCCCTGCTCTCTGTGGCACCCTCAAACATTGGAACACTGCTATCATGTCACGCCTAGTCCTTCCCTGGAACAATAACAGAAAAAGAAGGGACCTTGGAGATCATCTAGTCCAACCTCCTACTCTCGCAGGAGACTAGAAGACGTGTAGGACAGCAGGAAGACAAAAGAACTCAGAATGGCGATGGGGGTACCAATTTCAAGACCTGAAGGGCCAGGTTGGATTACAGGAAAAATCTATTTGTACGACTACTTAGAATCTCAGTGGCTAAGATGCTGAGCTTGTCGATCAGAAAGGTTGGCAGTTTGGTGGTTTGAACCCCCAGTGCTGCATAATGGAGTGAGCTCCCGTTACTTGTCCCAGCTTCTGCCAACCTAGCAGTTTGAAAACATGTGAAAAAAATGTAAGTAGAAAAATGGGGACCACTTTGGTGGGAAGGGAACAGCAGTCTGGGCGTCTTTGGGTGTTTAGTCACGTCGGCCACATGACCACGGAGACGTCTTCGGACAGCGCTGGCTCTTTGGCTTTGTAATGGAGGTGAGCACCGCCCCCTAGAGCCAGAAACAACTACCACGGATGTGAGAGGGGAACCTCTACCTAGAATCAACATTTCCTTGGATAAAAGAAGTTGTTTCAATTTGGGTGACATGGCTGATCAGAGACAAACCTGGGAGAGGTGTTTTTACCATACAGGTAGTCCTCCATTTACAACAGTTCATTTAGTGATCATTCAAAGGTACAATGGCACTGAAAAAAGGGATTTATCATTGTTTGTCACATGACCATTATAGCATCCCCAGGGTCACGTTTAAATTGTGGGGATGCAACACCCCATAAAGCCTCCCTCCCATTTTTTTACATACAGGTAAGTCCCTAACTTTCAGCTATTCATTTAGTGACTGTTCAAAGTTAAAATGGCACTGAAAAAAGGGACTTACGACCATTTTTCACACTTACGACTATTGTAGCATCTCCATAATCTCCATGTGATTGAAATTCGGGCACTTGGCAACCAGCTCATATTTATGATGGCTGTAGTATCCCAGGAAGTCACGTTGGGCAACCTTCTGACCTGCAAACTCATTGTGAAGCCAGATCCACTTAACAACCATGTTACGAAACATGGTTTACTATGAGCCTTGGTGGCAGAATTGTTAGAATGTAGTACTGTAGGCTACGTCTGCTGACTGCTGGCTGCCTGCAATTTGGCAGTTCGATTCTCACCAGGCACAAGGTTGACTCAGCCTTCCATCCTTCTGAGGTGTGTAAAATGAGGACCCAGATTGTTGGGGGCAAGAGGCTGACTCTGCAAACTGCTTAGAGAGGGCTGTAAAAGCACTGTAAAGTGGTATATGAGTCTTAAGTGCTATTGCTATTGCAGGCTAACTCTCCACTGCCAGCAGTTCAGTCCTGACCGGCTCAAGGTTGACTCAGTCTTCTGTCCTTCCAAGGTTGGTAAAATGAGGACCCAGATTGTTAGGGGCAATAAGGTGACTCTGTAAAGTTCTTAGAGAGGCTGTAAAAGCACTGTGAAGCAGTATATAAGTCTAAGTGCTCTTGCTATTGCAGGTTAACTCACTGCCCATTGCCAGCAGTTCGATCCTGACCAGCTCAAGGTTGACTCATTCTTCCATCCTTCCAAGGTCGGTAAAATGAGGACCCAAAATTGTTGGGGGTGATAGGCTAACTCTGTAAACTGCTTAGAGAGGGCTGTAAACCAATGTGAAGCAGTATATAAGTCTAAGTGCTATTGCTATTGCAGGCTAACTCTGCCCACTGTCAGCAGTTCGATCCTGACTGGCTCAAGATTGACTCAGCCTTCCATTCTTTCTGAGGTCAGTAAAATGAGGACCCAGATTGTTGGGGGGCAACAGGCTTACTCTGTAAACCGCTTAGAGAGGGCTGTAAAAGCACTGCGAAGCATTCTAGAAGTGCTATTGTTACTAAAGCCCCTGTCACACTGCACCAACGGATGCAAAGAAGATGTAAAATGGACAAAAAACCTTGCCATCCATTGGTTAACGCAATGTACTCACTGCCTCCGTTTTGCTTCCTCTCTATCTGTCCAGCATCCGTTTATGGACGTTTCATCCGCTCAGAAAGTTTTGAGCTGCTCAAAACTTTTCCGCGGAAAATGTATCCAATTCGTCCGTTCTGCATCCGCTACGCATCCGTTCTGCATCCATTACGCATCCATTACGCATCCGCTATATCCGCTAGGCATCCGCTGCGCATCCGCGCAACTCGCATCTGCTCGGACACAGGGAGGAAGCGGAACAGATGCAGAACGGATGCAGAACGGATGCCTAGCGGATGCAGCACGGAAACAAAGCATGTAAAACGGAAAAAATGTCCGCAGAGGGGACCTATCTCGGATATTAAGGATGTCTAGAGGATGCCTAGAGGATGCCTAGAGGATGCAAAGGGACACCTATACTGCCTATAAAAAGGGGGAGCAACACATCTGGATCTCACTTTCAGTCCAGCAGCCAAGCTGTGCAGACCTCTGCAGCCTTCATCTGCCTCTTCCTCTTCCACAGCATCCAGTCATGTCCACCGTGGATTGTAACACAGTCCTTTTGGCAGCCACCATCCTTCTGCAACAGTGCGAAGCCATCTACAGGCTCTGTGAACTCTACTACGGGAAGAAAAAGGGGCGGCCAAGAAGCGTCTGGGTACGAAGATGGTTCGCCAGAAGAGCAGAGGACGGACTGTACAACAAGCTGATGGTGGAGCTCAGGAACGAAGACACTCGGGCGTTCCAGAACTTCATGAGGATGCCTCCAGCCATGTTTCACGAAGTTGTGGAGCGGCTGACACCCAGGTTGACCATGGCAAACACCAACTTCCGGTCCAGCCTGGACCCTGGGCTCAAGGTGGCACTGACTCTGCGCCACCTGGCCTCAGGGACCACCTACAGGAGCATGCAGTACGGCTGGAGGGTGCCACCCAACACCATCAGCTTTGTGATCAGAGAAGTGGTGCAGGCCATCATCGAAGAATACAAGGAGGAGCTCCTCCAGTGCCCCTCCACTGAAGAAGGATGGAAGAAAGTTGCAGAGCAGTGGTATCAGAAGTGGAACTTACCACACACCGTTGGAGCCATAGATGGCAAGCACGTGGCCTGCAAAGCTCCAGCCAACTCAGGGTCCACTTATTTCAACTACAAGGGCTTCTTCAGCATCATCCTCTTCGCCATGGTCGATGCTGACTACAAGTTCATGTACATCGATGCTTCAGGCAACGGCTCATCTTCAGATGCCCAGGTATACAACGCCAGTCACCTCAAGGAGGAGCTGGAACGCAACCTCATTGTGGGCTTCCCAGATTCAGACCCCCTGCCCAATGACACACAAGATGTGCCCTACTTCATCGTGGGGGATGACGCCTTTTTCCTCACAACCTACCTCATGAAGCCCTACACTTCCAGACTCCTCACCCGTGAAGAGAGGATCTTCAACTACAGGCTGTCCAGGGCAAGGCGGGTGGTGGAGAACGCCTTTGGCATCCTGGCCAACAGGTTCCAGGTACTTCTCACCACCATGCAGCATCACCCAGAGACCGTGAGGAGAATCGTGGAAGCTTGCTGCATCCTGCACAATCTCATGCGCACCCGCTACCCAGTGTTGCAGAACAGGCTCGTGGATCTCCAACAAGGCAATGGGGACATGGGGAATCCTGGGGAATGGAGGCAAGGGCGAAACCTGATAGACACTCAGGATGTGCATGGCCCCAACAGAGCCTCACGTGAAGGGAAGAAGCAGTGCAACCTCCTGAAACACTGGTGCAACTCCCCAGCTGGAGCAATGGAGTGGCAAGACAGGATGGTAGATGCTTAATGGATGCTTCCTTCAGCCTGTCTCATCACACGGATGAGATTGGGCCATGTATGTTGGGTGGGCCTACAATGAACATGGCATTTAATAAAGAGTTGTGTTTATGTTCAAATGTGTGGATCAATGCTTACATTGTTATTGATAATAAAGAGCCAAAGGTGTGGCACCTGGGAGGGTGGACCATACAGTCCCACTATGCTTGCACTGGAGGTTTATCTATTCCACCACTATTACCCATCCCAAAGGTATCCCTGCCCACACCACTGCTATCTTAACCCATCCCACAAGCATGCAAAGGCTTAAACCATTTCTAAAAGTTTCCACCAAGACTTTATTAAAAAAAAGAAATGAAGCAAGTGTGTGAATCATAAATAGACTTTATTAACAACAAGCTATAAAACAAAAATGAGTCTCTGGCACTCCTCTTGGTCGCTCAGTCTCAGGGGTGAAGGGTGCAGGTGCTGTGGAGGTGGCTGGTGCTGGAGTGCTTGTCATCAGCTCCTCCAGAAGC
>BLBF01000036.1:29147705-29160896 GCA_015471245.1 Laticauda colubrina
TTTCTTTCTTTCTTTCTTTCTTTCTTTCTTTCTTTCTTTCTTTCTTTCTTTCTTTCTTTCTTTCTTTCTCCCTACCTACCCCACCTTTCTCCCTACCTTTCTTCTTTCTTTCTTTCTTTCTTTCTTTCTTTCTTTCTTTCTTTCTTTCTTTCTTTCTTTCTTTCTTCCTTCCTTCCTTCCTTCCGTCCATCCTTCCCTCCCCTTTTTCTTTCTTCCTTTCCTTTTTCTTTCTATTCTATCAATCTGTGGTATCTATCGACTGTATCTATCTATCTATCTATCTATCTATCTATCTATCTATCTATCTATCATTTTATCATAATTTACCTATGCATTTATGCATTTATTTATGCATTTATTTATATTTCATCTTTCACAGGTTAATAGCTTCTAACAATGCCCTTCTTGCCTCTTGCTGAGATAGCTGACTTTAGAAATAAATAAAATAAAATATAAAATAAAATAAAATAATGAACGAGAAGAAGCCAAAAAGTTTATTTTTCCATTTATGCAATTATTTATTTACTTATATCCTGCCTTTGATTAGCTCGATGGCATCTAACAAACCTGCAGCCTTCCTCTCTCTCCTTGCTAAAACAGGTGGCTACAGTATAGAAATTAAAGAAACAGAGAAAAACATAATCCCACGGCACCTCAAAGAAAAACGTCCTGTAAAAGTACATTTGCCTCCCAAAACTTCTCGCCCAGGAAGGAGCAGCGTTTCTATTAGTGCTTATTTTCACCCTTGACAAAATTGGGCATTTTTATTTACAAAATATAGAACAACAGGGTTGGGAAGGGACCTCAGAGGTCTTCTACTCCAACCCCCCCACCCACCCAGGCAGGAGACCCTACCATTCCAGATAAGTGGCTGTCCAATGTTTTCCCTGAAAGCATTAAAGACATTCCATCTCCCTCGACCCCATTTTCTCCACCCAAACTTTATGGAGGAGATTTCTGAATTTTGATCCGCACCAACAGCTTTACTGTGGTGTCTGTGGGATTAATTTCACCACCACCACCACCACCACCCCTGCAAACTGGGCTACTGCAAAAGTATGTGAAAGTTTGCTGCCAAATGGAGGCACACAGGCCGGGTGCGATGCCAGCTTTAACTCAGCTTCGGAAAGCTTCTTAGTCAACTTGAAACTGACCATAAATGTACAAACAGGATGGTATAATAATTCCACATCTGCTGATCATAAGCTCTAAGGCACCCTTTGCATCCTTAAGGACTAGAAACTGGGTTTAAAAAAGAAACACACACACACACACACACACACACACACATAAAAACCCTATGCTGAGAATTTGCTGACGTAGGTTGCAGCTTTTTTTGTGCTGGTTGGAAGGACAAAACAGAAAGAGAGGTCAAAATACATCCGGCTTCTTGCTCTCAAAATTGCCCGGTGTGGGGGGGAGGACTGATGGTTGCCCCTCCAAGGTTTGAAGGGGGACTTGATAATATAAAACAGAGCATGGATGTTCTCTTCCTCTATTGTCTAAAAAAGGGAGTTAAAAAAGCACTATTTGCTCTTCTGGGACTTGAAATGTGATCCTCCATTCCTGATTTAACACTCTTTCTTTATTTCCTCCCTTCCTCCCGTCCTTCCTTTCCTCCAGAACTTGCCTCCAGAGGTTGGGAATGCTCCAACACTGAAAGTTTTTAAAAAGATGTTGGATAACCATTTGTCTGAAGTGGTGTAGGGTTTCTTGCCTAGGCAGGGGGTTGGACTAGAAGATCTCCAAGGTCTCTTCCAACTCTGTTATTCCCTCTGTTATTCTAGTCTATTCTATTCTGTTCTGTTCTATTCTCTCTCACACACACACACTCTCTCTCTTTCTCTCTCTTATTTATTTATTTGGAATCCCACCTTTATTATTTTTATCAATAACTCAAAGCAGCAAACATATCCAACACATCTATTTCTATTTTCCCCACAACAACAACAACCCTGTGAGGTGGTTTGGGTTGAAAGAGAGTGAGTGGCCCGAAGTCACCCAGCTAGTTTCCATGCCGAAGACGGGACGAGAACTCTCCATTTCCCAGTGATTGGCCCAAAGTCTCCCAGCTGGTTTCCATGCCTAAGATGAGACTAGAACTCACAATCTCCTGCTTTCTAGCTGACACCTTAACTACTAAACCAAACCGAGGTTTTTCATACATACATCTTAGACATGCTTTTAAGTACTTTCATATCCTGTGGAAGGAATCGGTACCTGATCTCTCTCTGCCTACAAGTAGTCCTTGACTTATAACTACAATTGAGACTGGAACTTCCATTGCTATGCAAGGAGCTTATTAAGTGAGTCACAGCTGATTTTAAGGCATCTCATTAAGCGAATCACTGCAATGACTTACAACCATTCAACTTACAGCCATTGCAGCATCCCCAGTGGTCACATCATCAAAATTTTGACAGCTTGGCAACTGACTCATATTTATGACTGTTGCAGTGTTTCAGGGTCATGTGAATGGGGAAGCCAGATTTGCTGAACAACCATGTTTCTAAGTGAACAACTGTCATGGAGAAAATTTAGCTCAGAGGTCTCCAAACTTGGCAACTTTAAGACTTGTGGACCTTCCCAGAATTCTGGGAGTTAAAGTCCACAAATCTTAAAGTTGCCAAGTTTGGGGACCCCTGATTTAGCTTATCTGGACACAAAGAACTGACCCAAAATTAATAACACATCATCAACCCACTGTTCTTATTTTAATTCCATGCCTTTTCGGCAGGAAATATGTTTGCATGCTAAAGCAAATTCTGATATATTTTAGGAACCGCTCACAAACTGTGCATTGATTTGACAAACATCCTTCAAATTTTTAAAACTTTCTTCAAGTCATAGTCCAGGGTTGTTGTTTTATTAGATTATGGTAACCGATCAAAGCAAAAATCAATAACCATCTGCAGATCACATCACAGAACATGAGGCTTAAATAAAAAATCTATTTGGTTCGTGCAATCGTGCAGTAATTGGTAAATGCAATTTTCTGCCCTGTTGGGAAGGCAGACTTATTGGTTATTATGCTTGCATTTTAATAGATTTTTTTTCTCTCTCGCTACAATAAGTATCATTTTATTTTAAAATGAAGTCCACAAAATTCAGTTGATTGATCTCTTAGGAGGCTAGTTGCTAAAAGTGTGAGTTTAGGGCACAATTCTAGGAGTTCTAATGAACTTAAAAGGCATTTTGTAAAAAAAAAAGAGAGAGAGAGAGAGAGAGAGATGGACACTTTATTGATTAGCTGAAAATTATCTTTTAACCTCTGGGGAAAAAAACTTGGTACTTTTTGCTTTGTAGTGACTGGTGTGTGCATTAGGTTAATCAAAATATTCTTTTTACCTTGGCTGAAAGGAAAAAAAAAACCCAAGGAATCACTTTTGAAATAAAAGCATTATTTCAGATCCTTGGAAAAGAGATGTAGTGGAATAAATTGTTAATAAATTGTTTTGCACACATTTCTTTAAAAGGCAGGTTATAGGTAGCACAAACTCCAGCAGATGATACTCAGGTAATATATTTATAGAAAGGTCGCAAACTTAGGACCACAATTGAAACCAAAATTTATGTTACTAAGTGAGTTTTGCCCCATTTTACGACTTTTCCTGCCACGGATGTTAAGTGAACCATTGCAGTTGTTAAGTTAGTTATACGGTTCTTAAGTGAATCTGGCTTCCCGATTGACTTTGCTTGTCAGAAGGTCTCAAAAGGGGATTACATGACCCTTGGGACATTGCAAAGGTCATAAAAACATGTCAAGTGCCAAGCATGCAAATTATTGATCTAGGACTACAGGGATGCTGCAACAGACATCATATGGCTGGGGAATGCTGGGAGTTGAAGTTCTATTTTAACGTTCCCAAAGGTTAAAAACCCTGGAGTCAAACCTACAGTATATTATTCCTATATTTTTATCATAAGCGTCAAACCCATATTATTAAGCCTAAACATTTTTTTTTCAACCACTCCTTGAGATTTTCAAGAAGAGATTGGATTGCCATTTGTCAGAAATAGTGTTGGGTCTCCTGCTTGCGTAGAGGGTTGGACTAGATGACCTATAAGATCCCTTCCAACTCTGATTATCTGTTACCTTTGTGGTAAGACAAGAATCTTGCATGTTTTCGAGAAAAAAAAATCTATATTATTTATGTTCGGGCATGCCCATTTTGCAATTACCATTTTTAGACTGGAACATCTATTTATTGGACAAAATTCCCAACGGTGATGTTCAAACTGTGATTGCAACCTAGTGTGACAAACAAACTGTGATTGCAACCTAGTATGGCAGAGTTGCGGGACCGGTGCATTGTGCAACAAGGTCACAATAAGATTGGGTCTGGGTTAGGGACTTCTGTCCTCACTGTGAGTTGTGTTAGGGGTGTATGTGCATGAGGGAAGCTCAGCCAATCTCATTATACACATGTTGTACTCTGACAAATAAAAGTAATAATAATAAAACCGTTTTGCCATTGATTGGGGCTTAAGATGCAATATATTTAGGGGGCTTTGGGCTTTCAGCTCAACCGAAACGGACACAACTCTCACGCATTATGCATAAGAGTGACTTTCAAAAAAATGAAATCCAGATTTCTGGCATGACCCAAATATAAGCAAGCTCATGATACTATCCATTAAAGCAGGGTTTTAAAGTTGACTGGAACTGTTTTGTCTTTTTACCAACAAAAGCATTCTATTATATCCAGTTGCTGTTTTTCACTGTTTTAGTCAATACCTAAATTATAAGACAATTATTACAACTATGTATGGGTAATCCTCGACTTACGACCACCACCGAGCCCAAAATTTCTGTTGCCAAGTGAGACAGTTGTTAAATGGATTTTGCCCCTTTTGACAACTTTTCTTGCCACTGTTGTTTAAATGAATCACCGCAGTTGTTAAATAAGTGAAATGGTTGCTACCATGGGAATACTACAAAGATTGTAAAAGTGTGGTCACAATTCACATTTTCAGTGCCGTTGTAACTTTCAACAGTCACTAAAAGAACCATTGTAAGTCAAGGACTATGTCAACTAAGTAATACTTGTTGGGTCTTTTTAGTTGCCAGCACAAAGGGAGTGGGGAAAGTAGTGCATTCCTTAAATGCTTCAGATAATTGCTTGGCAGCCGAAGCTACTGGCCCACAAAATTATTATTGGAGAGCATGATTTATGATTTTTGGCTATGGATGTGTCCCATTGCAGAATATACATCCGGGGGGGGGGGGAAGACCAGGGTCAAGGGTGAATTAAATGATGTGTCTTAGTGTTGGCTGCACCCAGATAACACCAACATGGTCACTCCTAATAAGTCAATTTTTTTTTAATCTGAGAGATGCAGCTAGAGACTTATGATAATGGGGGTGTATTGTCAGAGCCCTGACAGACTATCTGTAGCATATTTTTTCCCTTGCTCACCCACACAATATTGCAAAAAAATCCCTCCCAAGCTAAATCATAAAAGAAACATTTCAATAGAGAACTTCCTAGGATGGATTACAAATACAGGTAGACCTCAATCTACAACCATAACTAAGCCCAAAATTTATGTTACTAAGTGAGATTATTTTTAAAAGTGACTTTTGCCCCATTTTACAACTTTTCCTGCCACTGCTGTTAAGCGAATCCCTGCAATTATTAGTAATATGGTTCTTAAGTGAATCTGGCTTCCCCATTGACTTTGCTTGTCAGAAGGTCGCAAAAGGGAAAATGCAACCGTCATAAATATGAGTCAGTTGTCAAGCACCTGAATTTTGATCACCTGACCACGGGGATGCGGCAACAGTCGTAAGTGTGAAAAACGGTCATAAGTTACTTTTTCCATTTGCAGCCCTGAAAAAGGGAGTTTTATGGCCACTCCTTGATTGACAACTGTTACGGCATCCACCTGGTCAGGCAATCAGAATTCAGGTGTTTTGGCAATTGGTCCATATTTATGACGGTTGCAGTGTCCTGGGGTCACGTGATTCCCCCTTTGTGATCTAACAAAACCTTTCTTTGGGGATTAATGGAAAAAGATTTGAGCGGGGGGAATGTGGAATTTCGATGTTATATATGTTGACAGCAGCAAGATTACTTTATGCACAAAAATGGAAGAACATTTCGATCCCCACAATCAGAGGTGGTATTCAGTTGGTTTGGACCGGTTCTGACGTACTGGTTTCGGAAATTTTGAGTAGTTCGACAAACCAGCAAATACCACCTTTGCCTGGCCCCACTCACCCACCCCCACCGTTCTCTCTCCTATATTCCCTTGTTTTTTATCTCAGCTGATTCACACAGCAGAGCAGATTGCTGCGCCTCAGCTGAACTAAAAAAAAACCAGCTGTCAGCTTTGGAAGTCATATTAGCACCAGACGCTTCCACACTGCCACATTTTGGAGCCCGGGAAAATGGGAGGGGGGAATTTCTTGGAGTGTATGTGGTTAGACATAATAGCACTCTTCTTCTAAGTCAAGGTCATGTTATTTCTGCACCTGGTTGAAAGGACATCTCAAATTGGGGCGGATGGTGATTGGAGCACATGATGCAATGAGGGATGCAGGGTGTGGATTTGTAGTTTTTTACTTATTGCAAGGAAACCGGGAACTTTCAGATTTGGGATTTCCCACATGTGCCAGTTTACTACTCTAATAAAAAGGACTTTGGAGAGGATGTCTGTCTTGGAGTTATTTGTTGGAGTGGAGGTTTTCTGGAATGCTGACAACAGTTCAGCTCGCTAGCGTTGACACAGAGGGTGGTGTATGAGGCCTGTGTGCATGCTCTCAGAAACGGTAGGAAAAAATTTGGAAACCCACCACTGCCCACAATGGACAAATGGCTGCAAAAGTTGATGGAATTAGAAGAGATGGCTAAATTGGCTGCTTGGATTAAAGAAACAAGCACAATTATTTTCGTTTCGACTTGAAAACCACTTCTGGACTTTGTGCTCGAGGTGGGGAAAAAAATGAAGCTTTGATTTTGGGTTTTACTGATGAGATAGGTTTGTTGTTATAGAAATGGCTAATTAATACTATTTTGTAAAAGTAAAAAGTTGTGGTTACTGTTTTATGATACAGGTAGTCCTTGGCTTTCTACAACAACGTGCTACGATTCACTGAGTGACTGTTCTGAAAAAAATTATTTATGATCATTTTTCCTAGTTATGACCTTTGCCGTATCCCTATGATCATGGCATCAAAATGCAGACTGTTGGCAACTGGCATGTACTTATGTCAGGTGTAGTGTCCTTGGGTTATGTGATTCCCTTTTGCGATTGTCTGATAAACAAAACCAATGGGGAAACCAGATTCACTTAACAACCATGTGACTAATTTAATGTCTGCAGTAATTCACTTAACAAATGTGGTAGGGAAAGACAACAAAATTCCCTTTTAACAAATTTCTCATTTAGCAACATAAATTCTGGGCTCCGTTGTGGTCGAGGACTAACTGTCCTGCTCCAGAGAGGAGTGGAAGTCAATGTATTTTCTTTCCTTTCTCCCGTCTTTTCTGTATTTTTCCTTTCTCCTTTTCCCTCCCTTATTTTTCCTACTATTTGCTTTCGTATTTTTATATTTTAATATTATCAACTGATATAGCATTTATTTAGAACAGTTGCAGCATCCCATGGTCACGTAACTTTTCCAGGCGGCTTTCAACAAACAAAGTCAACAGGGGAAGCTGGATTCGCTTAATGACCACGTGATTCACTTAACAATGGCAGTGATTTGCGTAATAATTACAAAATTGGGGCCGACCCACTTAACAAACAGGAGTTATCCTGAGATCAGATGGGCGGGCAATATATTTAATAAATAAATATAAAGATAAATAACATAAATAACAATCACCTTGTTCAGCGATGGAAATTCTGGTTCCAATTGTGGTTGTAAGTTGAAGACTATCCCTATTCTACATCCCAACATATTTGGGTAATCAAGAACAAGTCTTCAATGCTTACTGTGCAATCCCTTATCTGCCTTGATACATTATGCTTAGCCAGGCTTAATTTTATACAAAATTTACTTTGTTAGCCCCATTTTCTGGACGCAGAAGGTGTCATAAGCAAACTGCAGAGAGTAGGCTTGTATAATGACCTAGAGGCCATCTCTGAACAGATCTGTTTTTTGAAGACCAACTGCTATTTAGGTAAAAAAAAAAAAAAGAAAGGAAAGTCCTTCTTGTTATAAAAATCAGACCAGCAGACTACAATTGGAAACAAAACAAAAAAAATGGCAAAGTTTGTAAGCATGCAAAAGAAATAGGTAACAACAACAACAACAAAAAAAAAAACCCACCACAAATCCAGCCCAGGTAATATCCTAAGCTTGTTCTTCTTAACAACGTTCTCAGTCAACAGTTGACATTGTCAAGTCAAGTCAACCCAACTGGGAAACTTAAGAGAAGAATCTTAGAGGTCCTTCAGGTAGAAAAATCAGTCATGAGAAAGGGAACCATTAGCTTCTATCAAAAGGGACGTTGTCTGTGATTCCTGAGGTTTTCCTGTAAGGCTCAGAGACACATTTAGTGTCTTAGAGGCTAGCAGAACTGACCAATGTATGATATGAATCCAAGGGCATGAGATTGTTGACAATGTTATGAGATCTCTACCTAGGACAGTAATGGTGAATCTTTTGGGCGCATGCATGTGCCTGTGCCAGAAAACCCAAAGATCAGCTGGCTGTTGCATGCATGCCTGGTTTGTTTTGGTCATCTTTCAGGGTGTTTTCAGGCTGTTTTGGGGACAAAAACAGCCCAAAATATGGCCTGAAAATACCCTGGAAAACACCCTGGCTCGAACGGCTCGAAAAACAGCTTGAAAAATGGCTCGAAAAACAGCTTGAAAATGGCTGGCAAAAAGGGCCCCAAAATGGCCTGAAAACAGACCGGGAAAACACCTGAAAACACCCTGAAAACGGCCAAAAAAAAAGGCCTGAAAACAGCCCAGGCAAAAGGTTTGAAAAACAGCTTGAAAATGGCTGAGAAAAAGGCCCCAAACAGGCACCCCCAAATGGCCTGAAAAACTGCCTGAAAATGGCCCAGGAAAATGCCTGAAAACAACCTGAAAATGGCCCAAAAAAAGACCTGAAACCGGTCCGGGCAAAGAGTTTTTTAAAAAAACAGTCTGAAAATGGCCTGATAAAAGGTCCAAAAATGGTCTGAAAACAGCCCAAAAATGGCCTGAGAAAAGCCCGGCTCACAGGTTCAAAAAACAGCTTGAAAATGGCCCCAAAATGGCCTTTTGGGAGGCTGATTTTCAGGCCATTTTCTGGTGCTCTGGCACCTGTGAAGACCAGCTGGCCAGAGCAGCTGGCAACAGCGCGCATGCCCACTAAGAGGGCTATGCATGCCATCTCTGGCATGCGTGCCATAAGTTTGCCATCATGGGCCTAGGGATTCTGGGAGTCGAAGTCCACAGGTTTTAAAAGTGAGAAATTTAAGCATCACCGGGCTACAATATGAAATGGACCATATAAAAACTGCTGGATCCAATGACTAAACATCCCACTAAAAAAAGAGATCTGAAAAAAAATATTAAGCCTGGTTCCACCCAGTCTATATGTGCACTTCTGATTTTTCTTGCCTAAAGTGTAAAACTTTACCTTTCTCTACGTTGAATTTCATTTTGTTCATTTTGATCAACCAAAGGAAAATGAAACAGACCCAATTCGAGCTTGGTGAAAAGTGCAAACTTACATCTTTGATCTGGGTAATGAAATTAACCACCATACAAAACTTTTGGGCTGGGTTTGTTTTAACACAACCCCTAGCAAGCAGGGAGGGTTAGAAACTTGCCAGTTTACATTCACACATTCACTGCAACCGTTACACGGTAATTCCACGCCAGTTGCCAAGCATCTGAATTTTGATCAAGTGATCGTGGGGATGCTGCAACGATCGTAAGTGTGAAAAACTGTCAGAAGTCACTTTTCTTCAGTGCCATTGTAACTTCATACAATCACTAAACAAATGGTTGTAAAAATATGGGGAGCGATTGCTGAAATTGGGTGTGTCTAGTTTAATGAAAAGCAGGACCAGGACCGACATGATTAGCAGTCTCCCAATATCTCAGGGGCTGCCCCAAAGAAGAGGGAGTCAAGCTATTCTCCAAAGCATCAGAGGGCAGGACAAGAAGCAATGGAGGAAACTCATCAAGAGGAGAAGCAATCTGGAACTAAGGAAGAATTTAATGCAGTGAGAACAATTGATCAGTGGGACAACTTGCCTCCAGGAGTTGTGGGTGCTCCAACAACTGGAAGTTTTAAAGAAGAAATTGGACAACCACTTGTTTGAAATGGAACAGGGTTTCCTGCCTGAGCAGGGGGTTGGACTAGAAGACCTCCAAGAGTCATTTCAGCCCTATGCATCTATGCTCTACGTTCATACAGGCTGGAAGTTGAAGTCCACCAAACTTAAAGCTGACATGTTTATAAGAAGCACGGTAAATTTAGCCCTTAACTGGCCCCATCCTGAGCAGAAGTGGGGAATAGAATAGAATAACAGAGTTGGAAGGGACCTTGGAGGTCTTCTAGTCCAACCCCCTGCTTGGGCAGGAGACCCTACACCATTTCAGACAAATGGTTATCCTCTTCTTAAAAACTTCCAGTGTTGGAGCATTCACAACTTCTGGAGGCAAGTCTGATTAATTGTTCTCACTGTCAGGAAATTTCTCTTTAGTTCTAAATTGCTTCTCTCTTTGATTAGTTTCCCTCCGTTGCTTCTTGTTCTGCCTTTTGGTGCTTTGGAGAATAGCTTGACTCCCTCTTCTTTGGGGCAACCCCTCAGATATTGGAAGACTGCTATCATGTCTCCCCCGGTCCTTCTCTTCACTAGACTAGCCATGCCTAGTTCCTGTAACCATTCTTTATATGTTTCGGTCTCCTAATCCTCTTAGTTGCTCTTCTCTGCACTCTTTCCAGAGTCTCAACATCTTTTTTACATCATGGCGACCAAAACTGGATCCATTATTCAAAGTATGGCCTTACCAAGGCCTTATAAAGTGGTATTAACACTTCCCATGATCCTGATTCTATCCCTCTGTTTATGCAGCCTAGAACTGTGTTGGCTTTTTTGGGAGCTGCTGCACACGCCTGGCTCCTATTCAAGTGATTGTCCACTGGGGCTCCAAGTTCCCTCTCACAAAGAGAGACCGATCCTTTGCCCCCCCCTCCTCCTCACCCCCTTACCTGAGAAGCCAACATGTGCTGGGACAGATGGAAAGGGAACGGGGTCGTGGTGCCCGCCGTCCCTTGAGGAGCCGAGAGTCCCCCGTTTTCCAAGCTCCCTCCGCCTGCCACCGAAGCCAGCAAGTGTCCCATGCCCATCGCCGAAAAGGCTCCGGGCGCCATGGCAAACTGGGTCGGGTGGAGAAAGAAGGGTTGCCCAGCCCCCAGAGGGTTGAAGAACTGCTGACTGTGGAGACCCGAGAGAGCCAAACTCTGAAGATGACTGGGGTTCAGGTGCGGTGGGCTGTCGGTCTGCACCATCAGAGGGGGGAATGCTTCCTTGCTGCTGCACCCCACCGGGGCACAATCCCCAGGCAATTCCTTTTTGGATCCTTCTTGGGGTGGCTGCAGGAGAGGCTCCTTCCTTCTGCCCTCCAGCTTCTCCTTCTCCAAGCCCAGAGGTGTGAAGAGGGCCGTCTCACCACCGGCTTCCTTGGAGACCTCGCCGGCTTTGCTTCGTTCTTTACTCCGCTCTTCTGCCTGCAAACCGGGGCTGTGGTTGTGGGGCGGGCTGGCCGGACCCAGATCAGGGCTGGATCTCTTCACCCCCGACCCTTTCTCCAGCTCTTGGTCACTTCCTTTGTCTTCTGCAAGGAGAAAGAAGCCACTTTAGCCCAACCGGCTTAGCCGTGAGAAGGAGGAACCAGAGTTCTCCAAGAGCTGAGGAATCACAAGCAGGGGTAGGATTCAGCCGGTTCGGGCTGGTTTGCATGAACTGGATGTTAAATTTATATGTGGTTCGCGGGACTGGTAGTTAAACTGACCAGCTGGCCCCACCCACCCCTCTCAGCCCCTCCCAGGAATCTCCACATAGCTTGTTTTGGTGCATGGCATGCATGGAGGCTTGGGAAGGGCGAAAAATGGCTGTTTCGGAAGTCCGGAAACAGGCCTGTTTCTGACTTCCAGAGGGCCTCCAGATTCTGGGGGAGGCCATTTTCATCTCCCAGAGGCCCAAGGGAAGCCTCTGGATTCTGGGAAAGGCAAAAAACCAGCCCTCCTGGAAGTTCCAGTAGGCCACATCCAACACGGCCATGGCCATCCAGCAACTGGGCAGAGAACCAGTTGTTGGGATTTTTGAATCTCAGCCCTGTCCACAAGCCCCATAATCCTTGGGAGGGATGCTTTGGGGGGGGGGGGTTTATGTGTTTTGGATTCTGCAAAGGATGGTCTTTTTCAGGCAGTATTTCTGAGAGGTCCTTGGTGCTCTCTGAGCTTGGTTCTTTTCTTGCAGATGTTTCATTACCCTTCTAGGTAACATCATCAGTGCTCAAAGGGAGTGAGGTTCCCTCTCCCTTTATATACTCGTGATTTGTTCTGTCCATTTTGGTGGGAGTAGTTCTTCAATTAGGCTGTGGTTTGTTGTTTGAAATAGTAGATCTCACGCCCTTCTAGCATTGATGATGTAACCTAGTTTGGTAATGAAACATCTGCAAGAAAAGAACCAAGCTCAGAGAGCACCAAGGACCCCACAGTTTAACCCTTAGTGATTACTATTCTCCTTTATTGGTTAACCTGCACTCTCTAGGATCAAGCAAACTGGAACTTAGCCAGTAGCAGCATCAGACTAGCCTGGTTTGGAGGAGGAAGTTAAGCAGGCTTAGAGCTGGTTAGCAGTAGCACTAGCACTAAGAGTTATATACCGCTTCATGGTGCTTTTATAGACCTCTCTAAGCAGTTTACCTCTTAGACCCCACCCTCAAAAATTCAGCCTTTGGCCCCCAACAATCTGGGTCCTCAGTTTACCGACCTCGGAAGGATGGAAGGCTGAGTCAACCTTGAGCCAGTCAGCAGAGGTAGACTGCATTCTAACCACTGGCTCTTCACCATGGCTCTTAACTGCGCCACAACGGTTAGGAGTTGGGAGGGAGACCAAAAGGAAACCTCGAGGTTGTAGGCTACTCTGAGAAGTAGATAACCATGCTGTAAACTCTTTGCATGAATGAATGAATGAATGAATGAATGAATGAATGAATGAATGAATG
>BLBF01000036.1:29279098-29294477 GCA_015471245.1 Laticauda colubrina
GAGGAGGAGAGGACTGTGAGGTCCTGGGTGTCTTCTGATCTGGGTTGTTTTCTTGCTGACATTTCATGACCCAGCTAGGTAACATCATCAGTGCTAGAAGGGAGTGGGGTTTGTGGAGTGAAGGAGGAGGAGCAGGAGGAGAATGTAAGGTCATTGCTGCTCTTTGAATTCCAAAATACTACCTGTATTTATGACAATTGCACCGTCCCCCTTATCATTTGAAACCTTCCCAGCCAGCTTCCAACAAGCAGAGTCAACTTGGGGAAAGCCAAATTTGCTTAAGAGCCACAAAATTCATTTAGTAATTGGAGCAAAATTCATTGCCCCGATGTTTCACTGAGTGGTGGAAATTTTGTGCTCGATGGTGGTCGTAAGTCCAGGACTACCTGTACATTAATAAACCACCTCTGACACCGTTCAAGTTTCACTTTCTTCTCGGGTGCAAGGAGAACTTCTCCAATTCTTTGTCCAGGGCTCCGTCAGAAGCGGGGAGACACAATGGGATAAGGATTTGCTGCCTGAAAAGTGCAGGATTTTAGAGGCAGCCCCTTCTGCTGTTGGCTTCCATCCTAGCCACCGCATTCCCCACTCCAATCTTTGGGCTGCATCACGGAAATGTTTCCAAAAATAAAAGAAAAACATCCTCTCGCCTTCATCCAAACTGGATCCATCCCATCCAAAAAGGGAGATGATAGGACTAAGACTTTGCCGGATTGAGGAAACCCCTGGTCACGCTAAGCGAGCCTGACTGGAAAGCTGGAGAGGTGGGGGCGGGGTGTGTGTGTGTGTGTGTACAGGTAGTCCTTGACTTACAACCGTTTGTTTAGCGACCATTTGGCGCTGAAACAAAGGGACTTTGAGTGGTCTTCATCAGTCAGACCTGTTATTTTCCCTGAGTGGAACTTCAGAAGGGACCTTCCAATTAGGGGACAAGAGGTAGCCATTTTGAAGAGAATGGAACTGACAGTTTTGGGTCTGTTTCTATGCTTTGGGTTCCTTCCTTCCTTCCTTCCTTCCTTCCTTCCTTCCTTCCTTCCTTCCTTCCTTTTTTTTCTTCCACTCTTCTTTCTTTCTCCCTTCCTCCTAGCCCCCTTCCTTCTTTTCTTCCCTCATTTTCTTCCCTTCATCTTCCTTCCTTCTCTCTTTTCTCCTTCCTCTCTTCTAACTTTCTTCCTCCATCCTTCCCCTCCCTCCCTTTCCACTCTCCCTCCCTCCCTTCTATATCTTACTTCCTTCTCTCTTTTCTCCTTCCTCTCTAACTTTCTTCCTCCCTCCCTCCCTCCCTTTCCTTCCTTAGAAGAACCGTGCCTTCAAGCCTGCAACCATTTATCAACTATATATATAAAAAAGCCCCAGGGTGACTTTTCTGCCTGCTGTTCAAATTTGTCCAATTAGACACAGACCCACAGGGAAGAATCAAGTGTGAAATGCGACTGTCAAGATCCTGAAATTGAGTTATGTAGACCAGCTCTTGTCTTTCTTTCCCCACCACCTGTTCCCTTTCCTTTCCTTTCCTCCTTTCTCCTTCTCCCCTCCCTCCCTCCCTCCTTCCTTTTTCTTTTCCTTTCCACCACTCTCCTTCCTTCCTTCCTGTTTTTTTCTTTCCTCCGCTCCCTCCCTCCTTTTTCTTTTCCTTTCCTCCACTCTCCTTCGTCCCTTCCCTTCTCTCCTTTCCCTTCCTTTCCTTTCCCCCTTCCCTTCCTACATTTCCGTTCCTTTCCTCCATTCCCCCTTCCTTTCCTCCATTCCCCCTTCCTTTCCTCCATTCCCCTTCCCTTCCTTTCCTTCATTCCCCCTTCCTTTCCTTTCCTTCATTCCTGTTCCCTCCATTCCCCTTCCCTTCATTTCCTCTATTCCCCCTTCCTTTCCTTTCCTTCATTCCTCCTTCCTTTCCTTTCCTCCATTCCCTTTTCCTTTCCTTTCCTTTATTCCCCCTTCCCTTCCCTTCCTTCCCTCTTCTTTTCCTTTCCTTTCCTCCATTCCCTCTCCCCTCCCCTTCTTTTCCTCCATTCACCCTTCCCTTCCTTTCCTCCATTCCCCTTTCCTTCCTTTTCTTCATTCCCCCTTTCTTTCCTTTCTTCCATTCCCCTTTCCCTTCCTAGCCCTTACAGACCCCTTGAAAACTGTACCGAGTCATATTGCAATCCAAGGAGCCTTCTTCCCGGGGCTAAGAAGTCCAGGAGGAGGAGGAACAGGATTTCTGCTTTAAGGCCCCTCCCTTCTCCCCCCTCCCTCAGCCATTTAAGGGATTGTCACTTCCAGCAAGGTAAAGAGTGTTAACTGTTGCTCACTTAGCACCTCGCGTTGTCCTAACTCACACCCCTGGAGCTCCCACCTGGTGCTTTAATGCCCCGAAGGCAGCTTGGATGATCCTGGTTAGTGCTTGGAGCTTTACTGGGCCATCTGAGGTCAGGTGCCAAAGGCGATGTCAGTGGGGCGCTAAGAGCTTGGATTGCTAGCTAGACAGCTGCTGGGCCTCTCGATTAGGAGGGCAAGTCAGATTACATGCAATTAAGGGACCCCACCCAGAGCAAGCCATAAAAATTGCTCCAGCGAGGCCAGGAGGTGCTGCCTTTTCTCCAGTGCAAGGCTGCACATGGCTTTGCAAAAAGGGCCAGGCCTTTTTCCCTGGAACTCCAGAAGAGCAGCTGAAGGAAAGGAGAGGTCAAAACATAGCTCCTTCAACAAGGGACCTTGGAGGTCTTCTAGTCCAACCCCTTCCTTGTACCATTTCAGACAAAGGGGTTGGCCAATCTCTTCTTGAAAACCTCCAGTGATGGAGCATCCACAGCTTCTGGTGGCAAGTTGTTCCACAGATGAATTGTTCTCACTGTTAGGAAGTTTCTCCTTAATATTCCAGGTTTACTTCTCTCCTTGGTTAGTTTCCATCTGTTGCTCCTTCTGCCTTCAGGAGCTTTGGAGAGTAGCTTGGCTCCCTCTTTGTAGCAACCCTTCAAATATTGGAAGACTGTCTCATCCAGTCCTTTTTTTCATTGAACTAGACATGCCCAGTTCCAGCAACTGTTCTTTATATGTTTGAGCCTCCAGTCCCCTAATCCTCTTTGTTGCTCTTCTCTGCACTCTTTCTAGAGTCTCAACATATTTTTTTTACATCATGGCGACCAAAATGGGATGCAGGATTCCAAGTGTGTCCTTGCCAAGGCATTTCAAAGCGGTATTAACACTTTATGTGATCTTGATTCTGTCCTGACAATTCAGAGGGATGGAATCAAGATACTATGAAGTGTTAGTCCCTTGGTTTAGCATAGATTTTCTGTTGGAAAAAGCCAAGAATAAGCAAAGAAACATGGCCAGCTGTTCTCTACCAGCTTAAGGCAGGTTGTTAGGTGTCACTGGCACCAGCCTTGGTCACTTTTAGCTACCCTGAGCTAAGGTATTATACGATAGCTATATTATAGCTTGTTACTGAATTATCCTTTTTGGGGGGTGTCTCACAATACAAGAAATAAAGGAATCAGCTTGCTGTGTACAACGTATTAAGCTAAAAAAAGTGAATTTGATACAAGAAAAGATGATATTTTATAGCTCAGGGTTGAACTGTAGGATCCTTGATGCTCTCTGAACTTGGCTGTTTTCTTGCAGATGTTTCATGACCCAACTAGATAACATTATCAGTGCTAGAAGAGGGAAGGAGAATTGTGGGGTCTTTGGTGCTCTCTGAGCTTGGTTGTTTTCTCACAGATGTTTCATGACCCAACTATGCAATATCATCAGTGCTAGTAAGGAATGAGGTTTGCTCTCAGTTTATATACTGGTGCCCTGAACAATCTAATCCATCAACCATTGATCTCCCTTTTGTGACGTCTGACAAGCAAAGTCAATGGGGAAGCCGGATTCACTTAACAACTGGGTTACTAACTCAACAATTAAATGGATTCTCTTAACAACTGTGGCAAGAACGTTTGTAAAATGGGGCCAAGCTTATCAATAGAAACTTTGGGCTCAATTATAGTTGTAAGTCAAGGGTTACTGGGATTGCAATCACCCTCACAGCGGCTATCGCCCAATTCTTTTTTTAAAAAAAATAATGATTTTTATTGTTTTTCACCAGTACAGATCATAATTACATTTTCAAGAACATTTTGCATGGACATATAATATTGTCTTATATTTCTATCATCTATCCGTACATATCACCAATAATTATTACATATATACAGTATATACCACCAATAATTAATATCTAACTTTATCTATTTCACATATCTACATATCTATGTATCACTCTCTTAGGAATTCTCCTATATAATCTTACTGTTTCAATCTTTATCTCTATTTTCTAACCATTTGTACCATCTATGCCAATGTGTAATAATCAGATTCTTCTTTTTCCTTCATTTTTAGTGTGAGAATATCCATTTCTGTGCAATCTGCTATTTTTTTGTAAGACTAATTCTTCTGTTGGAACGTTGGGCCCTTTCCACATTTACGCATAAGCTATTCTGGCCGCTATTAGAATGTGTAAATACTATGTATTTTATCTTTTTCGGATATTGATTTTTTGATTATCCCCAATAGAGTTCTGGCTTAAGTTCAATTCTATCGCCCAATTATTAAGGGGGAGATTCAAACTCACGTCCCCTCTATTTATTTTTTTGGAACAGTCTGGAGATGCATGCCTTTGACGTGCTAGATCTTGTTATATTCCTTGCGTGATGAGCAATAATTATTTGTTGATTGCTGGTTGCTAAGGTGCAGAGATGACTAAGCCGATCAGGAGATTGAGGTGTTACTTTGATGAATAAGCAGACATGGTTGAATGCAATGAGTAGGTGGGCAGTTTTGCATTCCGAAGGAGTCCTCTCTATAATCCTATCATATATTTGGAACTAGCATAAATAAATAAAAAGAGCAGGATTACTGCCAAAACATGCAAGGAGACTTTACCGGGGCAGACATAAGGCACGCAAGACAGAATAGTTGTTTAAGAGCCATGATTGTATCTGCCAAACCTTCTCTTTAAAAACGGATGATGAGGGGACTGGAGGCTAAAACATACGAAGAATGGTTGCAGGAACTGGGCTTGACTAGTCTAGGGAAGAAAGAGAAAGACCAGGGGAGACAGGAGAGCATCTTCCAATATCTCAGTGCTTGCCACAAAGAAGAGATGTAAAAAAGATGTTAAAGCTCTTGGAAGAGTGCAGAGAAAAGCAACCAGGATGATGAGGGGACAGGAGACTAAACCATATGAAGAACATTTACAGGAACTGGGCATGGCTGGTCTAGGGAAGAGAAGGACCAGGGGAGACAGGAGAGCATCTTCCAATATTTGAGGGGCTGTCACAGAGAGGAAGGGGTCAAGCTATTTTCCAGGGCACCTGAAGGCCAGACAAGGAACAATGGATGGAAACTGAACAAGGAGAGATTCAACCTGGAAATAAGGAGAAACTTTCTGATAGTGAGAACAATCAACCAATGGAACAGAAGTTGCCTTCAGAAGTTGTGGGAGCGCCATCACTTGAGACCTTCAAAAAGAGATTGGACTCCCATCAGTCAGAAATGGGGTAGGGTCTGGTCTCCTGCTTGGGCAGGGGGTTGGACTAGATGACCCACAAGGTCCCTTCCAACTCTGTTAATCTGTTAATCTGATTCTTCAGCTTCTCTGGACAGCCTATTTAGTAAGAACCGAACATGGAACACAGAATAATGGAGCTGGAAGGGACTTTGGAGGTCTCCTAGTCCAACCCCCTGCTCAAGCAGGAGACCCTATCCTGTTTCGGACAGTTAAGTGAGTTTTGTCCCATTTTACAACCTTTCTTGACACCGCTGTTAAGTGAATCATTGCAGTGGTTTAGTTAGTAACACGGATGTTCAGTGAATCTGGGTCCCCCACTGACTTGGCTTGGCAGAAGGTCGCAAAAGAGGGTCGCATGACCCTAGGACACTGCAACCATCATAAATAGGAGTCAGTTGCCCAGCGTCTGAATTTGGATGACCAAATTCATGCGGACGTTGCAATGGTCGTAATATGAAAAACGCCCATGTCACTTTTTTCAGTGCTCTTGTAACTTCAGTCAGTAAATGAACTGTTGTAAGTTGAAGACTACCTGTACATACGTACAATATGTCTATATGTGTACATATTTATATAAATATATAATTTATTTACTTATTTATCTATCATCTATCTACCTCTATTTCTTTCATTATATCTCTATCTATTTATCTACCTATCTTTATCTCTCTATCTCTCTACATCCATCCATCCATCCATCTCTTTCTATCTATCTATCTATCTATCTATCTATCTATCTATCTATCTATCTATCTATCTCTATCTATCTATCTATCTATCTATCTATCTATCTCTTTATCTCTCTCTTTCCATCCATCATCCATCCATCCATGCATCCATCCATCCATCTACCTCATTATCTCTCTCTCCATCCATCATCCATCCATCCAGTTATCTACCTCGTTATCTCTCTTTCTCTCTCTACCTTGTTATCTGTCTCCATCCATCATCCATCTATCTATCTATCTATCTATCTATCTATCTATCTATCTATCATCTATCTATCATCTATCTATCCATCTATCTCTTTATCTCTCTATCCATCCATACATCGATACATCCACCTCTTTATCTCTCTTTCCATGCATCCATGCATCTATCCACCTCTTTATCTCTTTCCATCCATCCATCCATCTCATTATTCCACCTCATTATCTCTCTCTCTCCATCCATCATCCATCCATCCATCCAGCTATCTCTCTTCCTCATTATCTCTCTTCATCCATCCATCCATCTGCATTTCTCTTTACACATATACATATGTATAAATATTTCGCATTCCCCAGTAGCCAAACTGACGTTCGTGCAATGCAACGTCTACACCAACGGAGGGTGAATGAACCATCCTTAACTATCTTGTGGTCTTCTTTTCTCTCCCCCTCCTCTTGCTCTCCTCCCCACCCCACCTCCCGCCTCTCCGCTTTCGGGCAGGAACAGGAAATTCATTCCTTCAACAAAGGGGAAACAAAATAGCCCAGGATGTTTATGCTTTGACGCTGCTGTGGACTCCAAGAGCTGACAGTTTCCCCAATTGCGAGAGGCAGCTCCAGAGCCCTGGGTTCCATATTGGCAAGTCAGGCAGCTGAATTTAATTGCCCAGAGTCATAACAGAGTGAGACGGCCCATAAATCTCTTAAATGACTCAAATAAAATAAATTAAGGGTAGTGAGGGGGAGCCCTCTTTAGTTTGGGGTAGTTTGGGTAACTGGTCTGTAAGTAGTGATAATGTTAATGGATCAGAATAGAGCTGGAAGGGACCTTGGAGGTCATCTAGTCCAACCCCCTGCTCAAGCAGGAGACCTTATACCATTTTAGACAAGTAGCTGTCCAGTCTCTTCTGAAAAACCTCCAGTGATGAAAAGCACCCACAACTTCTGAGTGGCAAGCTGTTCCACTGGTTCATTGTCCTCACTGTTAGGAAGTTTCTCCTTAATTCCAGGTTGCTTCTCTCCTTGATTAGTTTCCATCAGAGTTGCCACCAGACACAAAATTCTAGACCTAGAAAACCTAGAACTACGCTGCCTTCGGTCTGATCTAAGTATAGTGTTTAAAATCATAGATTGCAATGTCCTACCTGTCAATGAATACTTCAGCTTCAACCATAACAACACAAGAGCACACAATAGATACAAACTCAAGGTAAACTGCACCAAACTTGATTGCAGAAAATACGACTTCAGCAACAGAGTGGTCAGTGTCTGGAAGTCTCTACCTGACTCTGTGGTTTCTTCCCCAAACCCCAAAAATTTTAACCTTAGACTGTCTACTATTGACCACACACCTTTCCTAAGAGGTCTGTAGGGGACGTGCATAAGCGCACCAACGTGCCTACCGTCCCTGTCCTTATTGTTTCTTTTATTTTTTCTTATATGTATCTATGTATTCATAACTATGTTTTTACTTATACCTATTATCTTATAATCACTTGACTAAATAAATAAATAAATAAATAAAATTGTTGTTGGTTGTTAAGACTAATTGGAGTTCACATTTTATGGATCAACTTTTGGGTACTGTGAAATTGAATTCAAGCAGAATTTTTTTCAATAAAGCTCACGAGCTGCTCAAGGAAGAGGGGGGTGGACTAGAAGACCTCCAAGGTCCCTTTCGACTCTGTTATTCTATTCTCAAACCAATGTTCGACTGCCTCCAAATGATGACCAGCCTAACCTTTGACCGGGTGGAGAAGTCCGAGCACCGCAACAGCGATGAGTGATCCCAGGAATAAAGGACTTTTTCAAATATATATGCTGTGTGTATATATATATATATGTATATATATGTATGTGTGTGTGTGTGTATATATATATATATATGTATATATATGTATGTGTGTGTGTGTGTGTGTATATACATACATACATACATACATACATACATACATACATACATATATATATATATATATATATATAAAGGTTCATTCAGAGTCAGTTTGGTGCAGAGGTTAAAGGCCTCAGACCATCGAGAGGAGGAAACCGTGAATTCTGGTCCACCCTCAGGCACAAAGCCAGCTGGAGCCCTTTCCTTCCTCTCAGCCCCGGGAAGATGGAAGAGCAAACGGCTTGCAAAAATGGCGGCCATGAAACAACAGTATTGTTGGGGGGAATCAAAGGAGAGGGAGGAGGAGAGAGGAAGGGAGGATAATGACAAATGACAAAATCTGAGTATAAATACCTAAGTATCTTGTGAGTTTTGCTTTTCACCACTTACTTTTACCCAGCAATAACAGATAATCAGATAACACAAAATCAGAGTTGGAAGGGATCTTGTAGGTCATCTAGTCCAACCCCCCGCCCAAGCGGGAGACCCTACACCATTTCTGACAAGATGACAATCCAATCTCTTCTTGAAAGTCTCAAGTGATGGCGCTCCCACAACTTCTGTTCCGTTGGTTGATTGTTCCCTTGAGGGAGAGGGAGAGAGGGGGAGTGAGGGTAAAGGAGAGGGAGAGAGGGAGCAGGGAGGAGAGAGAGAGCAAGGGAGGGAGGGGGAGAAGGAGAGAGAGGGAGGGAGAGGGTACAGAGACAGAGAGGGAGTGGAGGAATAGGGGAGGGAAAGGAGGATGGGAGAGGGGGAGGAGCAAGGGAGCGGGGGAGGGGAGAGGGAGGGGGAGGGAATAAGGGTGAGGGAGAAGGGGAGAAAGAGGGAGCAGGGAGGAGAGAGGGCAAGGGAGGAAGGGGGAGAGGAAGAGGGGGGAGGGAGAGAAGGGTACAGAGAGGCAGAGGGAGTGGAGGGATGGGGAGGGGAAGGAGGATGGGAGAAGGGGAGAGAGGGGGAGGAGCTAGGGAGCGAGGGAGGGGAGAGAGGGAGGGTGTGGTAGTAAGGGTGAGGGAGAGGGAGAAAGAGGGAGAAGGGGAGGGAGAGAGGGAGCAGGGAGGGGAGAGAGAGAGGGCAAGGGAGGGAGGGGGAGAAGAAGAGAGAGAGGGGAGGGGGAGAAGGGTACAGAGAGGCAGAGAGAGTAGAGGGATGGGGAGGGGAAGGAGGGTGAGAGAGAGGGAGGGAGGGGGAGGGAGTAAGGATTAGGGAGAGAGAGAGATAGGAGAGGGAAAGGAGCAGGGAGAGGAAAAAGAGAGAGGAGAGAGAGGGGGAGAAAGAGAGAAAGATGGGATGGAGAGGGAGGGATAGAGGGGTACTGAGAGGGAGAGGAGGAAGGGGGAGGGGGAGAAGGTGGGAGAGGAAGAGAGAGCCGGAGGGAGGGGGAGGAGAGAGGGAGGGGGAGAAGAGTGATTGAGTGTGGGAGGGGGGAAAGAAAGAGAAGGGAGGGAAAGGGAGGGAAGAGGGAGAAGGAGACAGGGAGAGGGAAGGAGAGAGGGGTACAGAGCGTGAGAGGGCAAGTAGGGACAGGGAGAGAGGCAGAAGGGAAAGAAGGGAACGAGGGAGAGAGAAGGGTAGGGAGAGGGAGAAGGGCAGTGGAAGAGAGCCGGAGAGAGGGAGACGGGGAGGGGAGGGGAGGGGAGGGGGGGAGATAGCCACAGAAAAGCCTGCTGTTCTGTCAGCAAATCCACCTTGATCTGCAGCTGAAGTCTGAGAGGACCAACAAGATAAAAGTCTTGTTCTGAGGCTCTGATGCTTTGGCAGAGATTAAGACTCTCAACTCGCTTAACCTCCCACGAAAGAGACAGGGCAGCTTTCTTGGGGAGGAGGCGGGCCCGTTATTCACAGATTAACAGAGTTGGAAGGGACCATGTAGGTCATCCAGTCCGACCCCACCCACCCCCGCCCATCATTTCTGACAAATGGCAGTCCAGTCTCTTCTCGAAAGCTTCCAGTAATTTCTACGACACTCCCGAAGACACTTTCTAGGTCAGCTTCCGCGGAGCGCTTCTTTTTCGGTTTCAAAACTTACAATGCCCACAGGCCGCAAGGAAAACCCTCTCTCAGGGGATATATATTTAATATGACATGTACTGAGTGCGGTGAGAATTGCATTTGCACAATATTGGGAAAATGAGAACTCCCCATCAGATGGAAATATACTTCCGAAAATATTGGGTTATGCAGAGAGGGATAGATTGACACTGAAAATAAAAGATAAAGGAGATGCAGACTATTGCTTAACGTGGAATATCAGATTGATCAGTGGTAAGAGATAAGAGGTAGAAATCAGATGAAGAAAGAGCATTGTTATGCATACATTAAACATGAACGTTGTTTATAAGTAGAACTATGGTAATTTAATCAATAGGATTAGATAGACAGACAGACAGATAGATAGATAGAAAGAAAGAATACTTTATTGGCCAAGTGTGATTGGACACACAAGGAATTTGTCTTGTGTAAATACTCTCAGTATACATAAAATAAAAGAATCAAGAATCATAACGTACAACACTTAATGATAGTCAAAGGGTACAATCAGCAATCAAATCATACTATGAAACAGTCAGTATAAATCATAAGAATAACATAATCAATAGGATTACAAACAAACTAACACAATTACAAATAGAGTTAGAATCATTCTGTTGTACTACAACTATTGCTATCAGTATATGTGTTACTAGCTCGATACCCATGCTTCACTACGAAACTATGTGGTCGCCCGGCTTAGTTTTTTGGGAGGAAAATAACGAAAAAATAATTCTGCTTCTGCCTACCAGCATCCATTGGTGTTCATCTGGCCTGTGTCCAGTCAGTGTTTGAGAGAGTTGAGGACTGTTTGGAAACTGAAGCAATATTTGCTGTGTGAGAAAGAAGGAGACAGCAAGGAGCCTGGGTGTGGCTTAGTTCAATTGTTCTGTACTAAAGCTGTTTGATGCTGTGAAAGTAAAACTGAAACTCCTCTCCTCTGCTTGTGTTTTGCATTTGGAAGAGATTTCTTTCCAGTTGGGGAGCGGGGAGTAGAACTCCTTAGCATCAGAACGTGTTAATAATAATAATAATAATAATATAATGAAATACTAATACCTTTGATGGTCATTTGGAAAAATCCTTTCTTAGTGAGCCCCTAGAAGCCAAGAGGAACATTACATGCCAAATTTCAAGTTTGTAGGCTTTACGGTTCTGGAGATTTTGTGATGATGCATGAGTGGTATTTCGCTTTTTTCTTTTTTTCTTTTCTTTTGTAAAATAGTATGCCTGGACAATACACTGTATCCAAAATGTTTATATATAAATTAAAAAAAAAAAAGACTCCAAAAAAAAAAGGGAAAACAAAAAGGAAAACCCTCTTAGTCCACTCGGGAAACACAAATAACAACAACACACAAAAAAGACCGAACAATAAAACCCTGTGCCTGGAACACAGGGTTTTCAGAAGTTAATCTTAATGCAGGCCTCCTGCCCCCCGAATCGGAATGAAATCTTCACAGCTTATGTATTTGCAGGGGGAAAAAGGGGGGACAAGAACGATAATGGCAGGAGAAGAAGAAGGGATGAGCACAAATACTTAGAATGAGCCTTTTTTTTTTTTTTTTTTAAAGGAGATTTGAGATGAAGAAAAAGCCGCCGATGCACATAAGAAATCTGGTCGATTCCATCTTAGACTTACAATGGTCCTCTTAGTGATCGTCCAAAGGTACACCGGCAATGAAAAAAAAAAGCAAAATTCAGGTGCTTGGCAACAGGCATGTATGTATTTATGACAGTTGCAAAATTTGGACGCTTGGATGTGGGGATTCGGCAATGGTTGCTAGTTTGAGGACCAGCCATAAGTTGCTCTTTTCAGTGCCAATGTAACTTTGAATGGACACTGGATGAATGGTTGTAAGTGGAAGAACTATCTGTCAGGTTTCAGGTCTGCTTATCTCCTTAAGTCATCTGCCTATTCAAATAGATGAAACTGTGGTGTCCTTGGTCCTCTCCGAGCTTGTTTAGTTTCGTTTACTTTTTTGTCATTGCACCTCATACAACGAAGTAAAACACCATCTTCAGTGCACATCATGACCATGAAAATAAACACAAACACACATCCTTCACACTCCACAGATCGAACTGAAAACCCTCGACACCGCACCAACACTGCACTATACAGCAGAATTCAAAAAAGCTACTGCCCTGGGATAGATAGAAGCTGGTTTTCAGCCTATTTTTCCTTGATTTTATTATTATCCTGTACCGGCTGCCAGATGGTAATAGTTCAAAAAAAGGGTGCCGAGGATGAGATGGAACTTTGAGAATGTTTTGAACTTATGTTTTGTTTTTTGGAGATGTTTCATTACCCACACCAGATAATATTACCACCCAGCTGGCTTTCATGCCTAAGACGGGACTAGAACTCACAGACTCCTGCTGATTGCCCCCAAGTCACCCAGCTGATTTTCATACCTAAGGCAGGACCAGGGGTGGGCTTCAAAAATATTTTAGCGTCCAGTTTTCTGCTGGGTAGGTGTAGCCTTGTCAGCCTCCTGCACTACAGCGGCCGGGAAGGGGGGTGTTTCGTTCTCCCCAGGCTCCAGACGCTTTCCTCGAGCCTCTGGGAGGGCAAAAATGGCCCCCCTGTGCTCCATAGGTGGAAACAGACCCATTTCCGGCCTTCCAGAAGTTCCAGGAGACCCATTTTTGGCCTTCCTTGGGCTCCGGAGGCTTTCTGGAGGCTGGAAATGAGCCCGTTTCTGGCCTTCCAGAGCCTCCAGGAGGCCCGTTTTTCACCCTCCCTGAGCCTCTATTCAGGCCCTGCGCTTACCTGGATCCAAAACAGGCCACGTGGAGACTCCTGGGAAGGGAGGGGAGGGCAGGGGGCAGGGCCAGCTAGTCATTGCAACTACCAGTTTGGCAAACCAGATTTAAATTTAACATCCGGTTCGACTGAACCGGTGCGAACCGGCAGCACTAGCCCCTGGGCGGGACTAGAACTCACCGTCTCCTGGTGATTGCCCCAAAGTTACCCAGCCAGCTTTTATGCCTAAGACAGGACTGGAACTCACTCTCTCCTGGTTTCTAGCCTGTATAACCACGAGCCCAAGCTGGCTCTCTCATTACTCCAATGTTCCCCCCCTCCCTTATGTATATTGAAGTATACAAATATATATATATCCAAAGTAAGTAAACGTAGCACAAAAAGTAACAGGATTTTTGGGTGGTGTCTTACAGCTTAACTCAATTATACACATCCATTTAGAATTGTGTCTGTAAGGAGACCCAGGCTGAGAATAAAGAAGGGAAGAACGAAAATATTGCTTTACTCAGTGTCCCAAAAATGGCAAGTCATCAAAATTTGCGGCTTATTAGAAGGAAAAAAACTGTCTAGGCCGCAAAATAAATACCACAAGACAGATGAGTTCCCATTTTTTCTTTTTTCTTTAAAAGAAATAAAAATAAATCGCTGGCTATTCTCTAATCACAAAAGGCTCCTGTGATACATCACACAAATTTAGAATTGCATGATCAATACCCCTGACATATTATTTGATTAGGCGTCTTAGTCGCTGAGAAAAATATGAAAAAGCGGTGTCAACTTTCTGGCCTCGGAATACATAAAGAGATTTAATTATTCTTTATCCTGATCCCAGAAGGGCAGTAATGCATTTTTGCTCTCTCTTGCTCACAGATTGAGCCAATTTTGTAAAAAGTTGCTTTAATAAGAGATGGCAGCATATCTCATTTTAGTCGTTCTCTAAGGCATCTTCCCATGTTTGATGCAACAACGCGTGTTGGAATGATATTAATAATAATACAATCAGAATCAAAACCAAAAGCAATTACAGGTAGTCCCTGACTTACAACTTTTTGTTCAGTGACCGTTCGAAGTTGCAACGGCACTGAAAAAGTGACTTATGACCGTTTTTCACTTTTACAACCATTGCAGCATCCTCAGGGTCACGTGATCGAAATTCAGATGCTGGGTCTCAAACCGCCTCCTCTGCTCAAAACATCACACCTGGAATCCATTTTTTTTTGGGGGGGGGTTGTTTTTCACTGTTCTTCTGAAAGGAAGTCCTTGGGAATACAAAGGGTTTTGAAGCCGCAGGTCGCAGAACGTAGCTGGCGTGAAAACACGGACGTTATTATCATGCAGACAGGAAAGAATGCATAAACGCGCTTCTCTTTCGGGCCAAAACCAAACTGCAGTTTAAACATTTAACGTTGTCGGGCGGAGGGGAAGCGACTTCAAAAGGCAAAGCCATCTGGATCCAAATTCTGGCAGGGTGAAAACTGCTAACACCAGCACACCAATTTGCCAGGTGGTCGAGTTTTGGCTGCAAGCTGAAGGCCCACAATCCAGAGGTCAACGGGACGGGGCCTGTTTCATTCAGCAGGGTGAAATGTTCTTGCAGCCAGCCACACAAAACATCACAGGCAAGAGATAAAGGTAGTCCTCGAGTTACGACCACAGGCGGGCCCCAAATTTCTGTTGTTAAGGGAAACATTTAAGATTTTTCTTGCCACAGTTGTGAAGGGAATCCCAGCAATTGTTAAGTTAGTAGAGTAGAGTAGAATAGAGTAATATAGAACAGAACAGAACAGAATCCTTATTGAGAATAGAAAGAATAGAATAGGATAGGACAGAATAGAAAAGAGTATAGTATAGCAGTGGTCCCTAACTTTTTTTGTACCAGGGACTGGTTTCACGATTATTCATTCTTCCACGGACCGGTACCTGAGTAACGCGAGACTCCACTGCCATCGGGGCGGCTCTTCGTTTGAAGCCGCCCCCCCCCCCTTCGACGAAACTAAGGTGCAAGGATTCCTTCAGCACCCAAATGCCGCTTTCCAACCGAAAACCCGGAAGCAACCAAAAACCCGGAAGCGCTGTCGAAACAAGATGGCGGCGCCCAAGCTTTGCGGCCCAGTACAAAATGATCCACGGACCGGTGGTTGGGGACCCCTGTAGAATAGAATAGAATAGAATAGAATAGAATAGAATAGAATAGAATAGAATAGAATAGAATAGAATAGAAT
>BLBF01000036.1:29300815-29313560 GCA_015471245.1 Laticauda colubrina
GAATAGAATAGAATAGAATAGAATAGAGAATGGAATGGAATGGAATAGAATAGAATAGAATAGAACAGAGAATGGAATGGAATAGAATAGAGAATAGAATAGAATAGAATAAAGAATGGAATAGAATACAATAGAACAGAACAGAACAGAGGAGAACAGGATTTGGAAGAGACCTTGGATGTCTTCTAGTCCAACTCCCTGCCTAGGCAGGAAACCTTTCACCACTTCAGACAAATGGTTGTCTAACCTCTTCTTAAAAACTTCCAGTGTTGGAGAATTCACAATTTCTGGAGGCAAGTGGTCCCACTGGTTAATTGTTTTTAACATCTGCACCTCTGTAACTGTCTGGTTTGGTTCTGCAACCCAACAGGACAGACACAGACTCCAGAGAGTAATTAGGACTGCAGGAAAAAAACAATGGCTACCAACCTGCCTTCCATGGAGGACCTGTATTCTGTACGAGTCCAAAAGAGGCCTGTGAAAATATCTACAGACCCCTCACATCCTGGACATAAACTGTTTCAACTCCTTCTCTCAGAACGACGCTCTAGAGCCCTGCACACCAGAACAACTAGACACAAGGACAGTTTTTTTCCTGAAAGCCATCACTCTACTAAACAAATAATTCCCTCAACACTGCCCAACTATTTACTAAGTCTACATTAACTATTACTGTTAATCCTCTCATCATTCCTATCACCCACCTCCTCCCACTTCTGACTGTATAACTGTAACCTTGTTGCTTATATTCTTATGATTCATATTGACTGTTTCCTGGTATGATTTGATTGCTTATTATTGTACCCTATGACTATTATTAAATGTTGTACCTTATGATTCTTGATGAATGTATCTTTTCTTTTTATGTTCATTGAGAGCATTTGCACCAAGACAAATTCCTTGTGTGTCTAATCACACTTGGTCAGTAAAGAATGAATTCATTCATTCATTTATTCATTCATTCATTCATTCATTCAAAAGACCACAACATCTTCTCACCAACAAGCAACACCCAGATAAGCATAGATTAATTCTAACACTAAACCTACAATCAAAAAGCAAACAATATCCCAATCAAGGAATTACCAATGCAGAGAAACAATCAAGCAGAAAACAACAGTGTAATCGGGGAGCCACCAAGGAGAAAAGAATACCGTTGCCAACACTGGCACAGCAAATCACTGGTATATAAACAAGAGAGAAAACCCCACTTCCTTGTAGCACTGATGATGTTAAGGCCCTGTCACACCGCCCAACGGATGCAAAACGGACACAACGGACGAGAAAAATGTTCCATCCGTTGTTATCCGCTCTCAGAAGGGGCAAAAATTTGCATAACCGGAGCGGATAACATGGACGCGGGGAGGACGCAGGGCGGATGGAAAGCGGATGCGGAACGGAAGCCCAGCGGATGGAAGCAGATGGGAGCGGATGGCACATCCGCAAGGCTTCCGGGAGACCGCAGCAAAGGGGACGCGGAATGGATACAGCGGATGCAGAGCGGATGCAGAGCGGATGAAGCGGATGCAGAGCGGATGCACAGCGGAAGCCTAGCGGATGCCGAGCGTTTATTGCGCATGCGGGGAGGATGCATTGCGTAAGCCCCGTGGATATAAGGGAAGCAGCTCAGAAGCAGGTCGCCATTCAGAGGAAAGACCTGCTTCCAGACACATCGACTGCCTTGCCTGTCCTGCCTGCATGTCTGCCTGCAAGCCTTGCTGCCAGCCTTGCTGCCAGCCTCCCTGCCAGCCTTGCTGTCTGCCTGCCTGCCAGCCTTGCTGCCAGCCTCCCTGCCAGCCTTGCTGTCTGCCTGCCTGCCAGCCTTGCTGCCAGCCAGTCTGTCTGCCAGCCTTGGTGCCTGCCTGCTTGCCAGCCTTGGTTCATGCCTGCCTGCAAGCCTTGGTGCCTGCCTGCCTGCCAGCCTTCCTGCCAGCCTTGGTGCCTGCCTCCCTGCCAGCCTTCCTGCCAGCCTTGGTGCCTGCCTGCCTGCCTGCCAGCCTACCTGCCAGCCAGCCTTGGTGCCTGCCTGCCTGCCAGCCTTGGTGTCTGCCTCCCTGCCAGCCTTCCTGCCAGCCTTGGTGCCTGCCAGCCAGCAACCCCACAACCATGCGGAAGCACAGCAAGCCTCAGCCATCTGCTGCCAGCCCTGGCAAGAGGGAAAGGGCTACCATCCCGCCCCCTGGCCCTCATTCTGGTTCTGCTGGGGCTTCTGCAGCACGGGCTCGTTCTTCTGGGGCTGGCGCTTCTGCTGCTTCTGCTTCTGGAGGAGCTGATGACAAGCACTCCAGCACAGGCCACCTCCACAGCACTTGCACCCTTCACCCCTGAGACTGAGCGACCAAGAGGAGTGCCAGAGACTCATTTTTGTTTTATAGCTTGTTGTTAATAAAGTCTATTTTTGATTCACACACTTGCTTCATTTCTTTTTTTTAATAAAGTCTTGCTGGAAACTTTTAGAAATGGTTTAAGCCTTTGCATGCTTGTGGGATGGGTTAAGATAGCAGTGGGATGGGCAGGGATACCTTTGGGATGGGTAATAGCGGTGGGATAGATAAACCTCCAGTGCAAGCATAGTGGGACTGTATGGTCCACCCTCCCAGGTGCCACACCTATGGCCCCTTATTATCAATACTAATGTAATCATTGATCCACACATTTCAACATAAACACAACTCTTTATTAAATGCCCTGTTCATTGTCGGGCCACTCAACATACATGGCACAATCTCATCAGTGTGATGAGACAGGCTCAAGGAAGCATCCATTAAGCATCTATCATCCTGTCTTGCCACTCCACTGCTCCAGCTGGGGAGTTGCACCAGTGTTTCAGGAGGTTGCGCTGCTTCTTCCCTTCACGTGAGGCTCTGTTGGGGCCATGCACATCCTGAGTGTCTATCAGGTTTCGTCCTTGCCTCCATTCACCAGTCTCCATGTCCCCATTGCCTTGTTGGAGGTCCACGAGCCTGTTCTGCAACACTGGGTAGCGGGTGCGCATGAGATTGTGCAGGATGCAGCAAGCTTCCATGATCCTCCTCACGGTCTCTGAGCAATGCTGCATGGTGGTGAGAAGTACCTGGAACCTGTTGGCCAGGATGCCAAATCCACCACCCGTTTTGCCCTGGACAGCCTGTAGTTGAAGATCCTCTCTTCACGGGTGAGGTATTTGGAGGTGTAGGGCTTCATGAGGTAGGTTGTGAGGGAGAAGGCGTCATCCCCCACGATGAAGTAGGGCACATCTTGCGTGTCGTTGGGCAGGGGTTCTGGATCTGGGAAGCCCACGATGAGGTTGCGTTCCAGCTCCTCCTTGAGGTGACTGGCGTTGTATACCTGGGCATCTGAAGATGAGCCGTTGCCTGAAGCATCGATGTACATGAACTTGTAGTCAGCATCGACCATGGCGAAGAGGATGATGCTGAAGAAGCCCTTGTAGTTGAAATAAGTGGAGCCTGAGTTGGCTGGCGCTTTGCAGGCCACGTGCTTACCATCGATGGCTCCAACGGTGTGGGGGAAGTTCCACCTCTGATACCACTGCTCTGCAACTTTCTTCCATCCTTCTTCAGTGGAGGGGCACTGGAGGAGCTCCTCCAGGTATTCTTCGATGATGGCCTGCACCACTTCTCTGACCACAATGCTGATGGTGTTGTGTGGCACCCTCCAGCCGTACTGCATGCTCCTGTAGGTGGTCCCTGAGGCCAGGTGGCGCAGAGTCAGTGCCACCTTGAGCCCAGGGTCCAGGCTGGGCCAGAAGTTGGTGCTCTGCTTGGTCAACCTGGGTGTCAGCCGCTGCACAAGTTCGTCAAACATGGCTGGAGGCATCCTCATGAAGTTCTGGAATGCCCGAGTATCTTCGTTCCTGAGCTCCACCATCAGCTTGTTGTACAGTCCGTACTCTGCTCTTCTCCCGATCCATCTTCGGACTCAGACGCTTCTTGGCCGCCTCCTTTTCTTCCCGTAGTAGAGTTCACAGAGCCTGTAGATGGCTTTGCACTGTTGCAGAACAATGGTGGCTAACAAAAGGAGTTTGTTATGATCCATGGTGGACATGACTGGATGCTGTGGAAGGGCAAGAGGCAGATGAAGGCTGCAGAGGTCTGCACAGCAGGGCTGCTGGTCTGAAAGTGAGATCCAGGTGAGTTGCTCCCCCTTTTTATAGGCAATATAGGTGTCCCTTTGCATCCTTTAGGCATCCTCTAGGCATCCTCTAGACATCCTTAATATCTGAGATAGGTCCCCTCTGCTGACGTTTTTTCCATTTTAAACGCTTTGTTTCCGCTAGGCATCCGTTCTGCATCTATTCTGCATCCATTCTGCGTCCGTTCCGCTTCCTCCCTGCATCCGAGTGGATGGAGTTGCGCGGATGCACAGCGGATGCCTAGCGGATATAGCGGATGCGTAACAGATGCAGAACGAATGCGTAGCAGATGCAGAATGGACAAATTGGATACATTTTCCGCGCAAAAGTTTTGAGCAGCTCAAAACTTTCTGAGCGGATGAAACGTCAATAAACGGATGCTGGACGGATAGAGAGGAAGCAAAACGGAGGCAGTGAGTACATCGCATTAACCAACGGATGGCAAGCTTTTTTGTCCGTTTTACATCCTCTTTGCATCCGTTGGTGCAGTGTGACAGGGGTTTTACCTAGTTGGGTTATGAAATGTCTGCAAGGAAACCATCATGTTCAGAGAGCAACAAGAACCCCACAGTTCAACCCTGAGCTACAAATTCTATTCTTGGTTTTGCCCATCACTTAGTTCTGATCTTTTTGCTCATCTTGAGGCTCCTCCAGAATGGCCACCGACAAGCCAACTTGGGACATGAAATCACAATGAATCCAGTGCTTTCATTTTGCTGATTCTACCCATCTTAAAGCATGTTAACTGGGGATTTAGGGGAATGGAAGTCCTCTCATCTTAAAGCATGCAGGCTGGTGAATTCTGGGACCTGAAGTCCATCCATCTTAAAGCAGGCTGAATGGGGAATTCTGGGAGTGGAAGTCCAACAATCTTAAAGCAGGCTGGATGAGGAATTCTGAAGCTTGAAATCCACCCATCTCAAAGTTGCCAATTTTTTAAAAAAGACACTGTGGCTGGATAAACAACAATAACAACAACACACTTCTTTCCAAATCAGCTTCCTGGCCCATGTCTCCAGTTCAACTCCTGATTTAAATCCCAAGCGTGTCTCATGCTTCGTGAAATCAAACTTCCTTTTTCCTTGTTTGGGGAATTCTCTGCTGTACAGATTTTCCTCATCCATTTCTTTTTTTTTTTACTACTTTCAGAGAGAAACATAGGAGAAGTGAAGCCGGTTCGCAGTCCCAGCCGTATAGCTGAAACATGTGGACGCCAAGAAGGTGTCAAATTGATGACTGCCATATCTCTTTCTCCCCTCTGATGCCCCAGCTGGCCTTGACCGCTTCCTTTTGCAAAACGTTTGGCTTTCTTAATTATATATTTCCAATTTGTCATCATCTTGAGAGGCAGAAAAAGGGTCACGTAAAATGCTGACGCAGACAGGAAAGCCATGCATTTCAGAGAAACTTCAGAATTTCTCCCTCGTCTGTCCTCCAAGCCCTCGGGGCATCTCTGACATTTCTGGACTGTCAAAATGGGTGGCCAAAAGAAATTAACTACTGGGGGTGGATGGTTTTTGGTTTTATAACAACTCATCAGAATTTGCATGGCTTACGATTCTTTGGTTGTTAGTCAGTACGAAAAAGGGAAATAACTTTTAGGTTGTTTTGGTTGTGTTAGCAACCAAATTAGCAAAATAAGTGGAGAGGTAGTCTTTGACTTACAACCTTAATTGGAACCATAATTTATGTTTCTAAGCAAGATGGATTTTAAGTGAGTTGTGCACACTTAAGGGGATTTTCCCAAAAGTCCTCTATTCTAATAAGGTGGCCAAAGTATTTGAGTCTCAGCTTCAGAATCTGTCAAGCTTGATTTCCTTACAGCCTAAGGCTGTGGTGGCGAAACTATGGTATGTGTGCCACAAGTGGCATGCAGAGCCATTTGTACTGGCACACAAGCCACAGGGAAACTTACCTTACCTCACTGCGCATGTGCGTGCCTTCCAGCTGATTTTCGGCCTCCCAGAGGCTTGAGGAAAGCTTGTGCAGCCTTTGCAGGCCCCAAAATAGGCCCATTTCATCACTTCCTATATTTCCGGAAATACTGGAAGTGACTAAACAGGTCTATTTTTCGGCCTGCAAAGACTGCAGAAACTTTCCTCAAGCCTCTAGGAGGCCAAAAAAGGCCTCAAATGGGCCAAAAATCAGCTGGGAGGCGCAGGGCAGGTAAGGAGGCGGTGGAAGGGGATTGTGTGCGCATTGCCTTCTGGGTGCTGGCATGCAAGCACATGCACAATTTTTGGCACAGGAGCCCAAAAAGGTTAGCTACCACTGATCTAAGGGATTCACAGGAATCTTGTCCGGCATCACAATTCAAAAGTAAATCTGTTTTTTTTACTGTTAACTTATTTGTCTGAATTGGTAGTTCCTGACAGGGCAAGCCATTTGCATATGCATAGATCACAAACCCTACTTCCTTCTAGCAGTGATGATATTACTTAGTTGGGTAATAAAAAGTCTACAAGAAAATAACCAAGCTCATGAATGGCTGCAAAAGTTGATGGAGGGATCCTAGGCACTCTCTTGAGCTTCCTTGTTTTCTTGCAGAGGGTTCATTACTCTAACTAGGTAAAATCATCAGTCCTTTTTACAGAGGCACAATTGGGAGCATTTTAACAAACCACATCCCTGTTTGGTTTGATGGCAGGACTGCCTCAGATAGAAAGTCCCTACAGAGAGTGGTGAGGACAGCTGAGAAGATCATAAGATGCTCACTGCCTGGTATTGAGAATGCTGTTTATAAGCGCTATGTGCTTAGAGCTCAAAGCATTGTTGAGACCCCACACACCCACTTTATGGTATGTTTTTCTTGCTCCTCTCCTGGGGAGGAGGAAATCTCCTGGGAGGAGGTTTCGAAGGGGGCATGCATAAGCGCACCAACGTGCCTACCGTCCCTGTCCTATTGTTTCCTTTTTGCTTATATGCATCCATGTATTCATAACTATGTTTTTACTTATACCTATTATAAGCAATTGACAAATAAAAATAAATAAAATAAAAATAAAATGAATTATTTCTAGCAGGACTTCCTGATTTTGTAACAGCTTTATTCCCTCTGTCGTCTGTTTGGTGAACTTGCAAGATTCGTTTCTCTTGACATGTACAGGTATACATCCAAACTAGACTGTGTTGTTTCTCTGTGACATATAATATATCTGGTATAGCATAATTCTGTATTTATCTTTATTTATGTTGTTATATTATGTCGTGCATATTGGAGGTGGTAACCCTTTGAGAGCTGTATGCAATTAAATTCCACTTTAATGTATGCCAATTAGTGTACATTCAAAGTGACAATAAAGTTATTTTATTCTAATTGCTATTCTAACTGCTATTCTAATTGTTATTCTAATTGCTATTCTATGCTAATTGCTATTCTATTCTAATTGCTATTCTATTCTATTCTAATTGCTGTTCTATTCTATTCTAATTGCTATTCTATTTTATTCTATTTTATTCCTATAGTCTATTCCATTCTTATTTCTATTCCATTCCATTCTATCGTATTCCTTTAAGGAGTTCTGTTTGTTGTCAATTCATATTCTGGTGTCTTGCTAAACGGAGTTAGCAGAGCTGGTTATATGGACTGCTTTGATCAGGAAAAAAGACAAATACTTTTCTTTCTACCTGGAAACTACCCCTCCACTCTCTCTCAAAGTTTGCTTAAATTAACATTCATTGCATCGATGACACTATCTAATCATCTCCTCTGCTGTTCCATTCTTCTCCTGCCTTCCATCTTTCTCAACATTGGGGTCCTCTCCAAAGAGTCCTCCCTTCTCATTAGGTGGCTAAAGTATCTGAGCTTCAGCTTCAGGATCTGGCCTTCCAAAAGACAGTCAGGGTTGGTTTCCTTTAGGATTGACTGATTGGGATTCCTTGTAGTCCAAGACCAAAAGGAAACATATAGACTGCGTGAAACCAGGCTCAATAGCAGGAACTGTGAGAGGGATCTTGGAGTCTTAGTGGACAACCAGCTAAATAGGAGCCAGCAGTGTGCAGCAGTAGCCAAAAAAACTAATGCAATCCTAAACTGCATTAACACAGGCAGTGGTGGGAGGCTACCAGTTTGGCCTGGTTCTATAGAACCTGTAGCTGGGAAGAGCCGAACCAGTTCGATGTTTGGCCGACCTGCCTGCCCGAGCTCTAGCCTGTCCTTTATTCCCTGCTTTTCCCTCCTCAGCTGCTTTGCGGGGCACAGCTGAGGTTGAAAAAGCAGGAAACAAGCAGGGAACAAAATTTTCAAATGCTTGTCAGCTGTCCAGATGATGATTTCTTGCAAAGGCTGCACACACAATTCTCCCCAGTTTGGAGAACCTGCAAATCGTTCCACTGGCTGGCCCTGCCCCTCCCCATCCACTCACTCCTTACCTGGCATGTGAGCCATCCAACTTGCCTGGTTTGGTAAGTTGCTATTTTTCCTTTTTTTCCCCCCAACCATCAGCTGTTCTGCTGTGCCAGGAGATTTAGATTAACTAGAAATCCTTGGATTTCTTGCTTTCTAGCTAATCTAAAAGCAGAGCTTGAATTTCCTTAGGACTGAAGCTTTTCAGTGCAGACTCAGGTAGCCAATTGCAGATAGATAGTTAATCTGTGATTCTGTGAACAACTCAATCTGCCTGTCTGCTTTACATGCTTTTGGGTAAAAGTTGCTCTTTTTAAATTAAAAATTCAACATTTACATAGTGGTGTCTTGTGAGTTAATTTTGTGAGTTTGCTTGCAGGCAAATTTTATGTGACAGACTCAGATAGGTGATTGCAGATAAATAGATCTCTAAGTGGATCTGTGATTCTGTGAGCAACTCAGTCTGCCTCCCTGCTTTGCCTGCTTTTGTGTAAAAGTTGCTCTTTTTTATAAAAAAAATCAATATTTACATAAACATTTATAATATTTATATACAAGCCATGCCCACCCAGTCACATGACCACCAAGCCACACCCACAAATTAGGCCACACCCACAGAACAAAATTTGAATCCCACCCCTGCACACAGAGATACAATCAAAATCATGGGAGGTACTAATACCACTCCATAAAGCCTTAGTAAGACCACACCTAGAGTACTGCATCCAGTTTTGGTCACCACACTATAAAAAAGATGTTGAGACTCTAGAAAAACTGCAAAGAAGAGCAACCAGGATAATGAGGGGACTGGAGGCTAAAACATACGAAGAACCGTTACAGGAACTGGGCCTGGCTAGTCTAGTGAAGAGAAGGACCAGGGTAGACATGATAGCATCTTCCAATATTTGAGGGGCTGCCACAGGGAGGAGGAAGGAATCAAGCTATTTTCTAAAGCACCTGAAGGCCAGACAAGTAATAACAATGGATGGAAACTGAACAAGGAGAGATTTAACCTGGAACTAAGGAGAAACTTTCTGACAGTGAGAACAATCAACCAATGGAACAGACGTTGCCTTCAGAAGTTGTGGGAGCTTCATCACTGGAGGCTTTCAAGAGATTGGACTGCCATTTGTCAGAAATGGTGTAGGGTCTCCTGCTTGGATGGGGTGGTGGTGGACTAGATGACCTCCAAGGTACCTTCCAACTCTGTTAATCTAATCTAATCTTTTGAGTCTTTTCCAGAACTACAATTCGAAAGCACCAATTCTTCAATGCTCAGCCTTCCTTATGGTCCAACTCTCAAGTTCACAGAGTATATCTACAATTGTGCAGGTAGTTGCTTTACTCTGCCAAGATTCTGTCTATAGTCGAACGACAATAATGAAACTACTTAGAAGTTATTCCACATGTCGTTTTTGGTTTGTGGAGTCTGAAACAAAGAATGGTACATAACCCTGGTTGACTGGTTGCTTTCTCCACCTTTATTAAACTAGTCTTTTAAACCCTGATCTTGTTTAACTCTTCATGCTGTTTTCATTCTATTTCTTTAAGGTGATTTTATCATTTGGACCTGTAAAACATCCAGAGTCTCTTGGACAGAGAGATGGGCAAAGTCTAAATTTGATTAATAAAATATAATAACATGAAGTTAAGAATGAGGCCTCTTTGAGAATCCTTGAGTCTAAAATTCCTACGGGTTAAGACAAATCTGAAATTCATATTTGCAGCCTGTACTTTAACTGGAGCTTCTTGGGGGAAGACTTTGTGCTTCTTATCAGATGGAAAAATGATAGATTTAAGGCCACCGGAGGCTAATAAACCAGCCTTTCGTCTATGGCGTGGCTTGAGCTGAGCGATCCTTGTCAAGACTTTCCATCCGGGATTACAAATGTTCTATTGTGATGGATTTGCCTTAAGAGGCAGAGCAATGCAGAAAGGAAGGAAGGAAGAAGGGAAAAGAAAGAACAAACAGTCTTGTAGAAAGTCCAAGTGACTTGCTTTGGGGAAGTTAATCCGGCGTTTCAGCTGAGAATGTGACAGGAGGAAAAGGACTGTCACTTTTTAAAATTTTGGCAAACACAACACCGAGTGATTTAGGATTAGAACTTGACCATGGCCGAAGACTCAAAGCCAGAACTGAAAACATATTGCAGAGAAACAAACCCCTGTAATCTTTTGGAACGATATTATGGTAGATTGGATAGATATGACCCTGTACTGAGAAACAGAAGGGAAGGTCTTATTTATTGAATAAAGCAGCATGTAGAGGTGGGCTTCTGGGTTCAGGAGAGCCCCTAACTAAGATTCTGTACAATTCAGAAAAAAAACCCAAATCCCACTCCTGGCTGGCCCCTCCCTCCCCACCTGGCCTGTTTTGGATGCAGGGCACATGAGGAGGCTTTGGGGAAGGTGAAAAACGGGCCTCCTGGAAGTTTGGGAAGGCTGGAAATGGGCCTGTTTCTGGCTTCCAGAGAGCCTCCAGAGCCTGGGGAGGCTGTTTTCACCCTCCTGGAGGCTCAAGGAAAGCCTCAGGAGCCCAGGTAGGGTGAAAAATAGGCCTCCCGTCATTATGCAGGAGGCCAACTATGCCATGCCCATCATGGCCACGCCAACCCAACAACCAGGCAGAAGAACCCATTGCTAAAATTTTTGAAGCCCACTCCTGGCGGTGTATATGCCACTCTAAAAAAGCCTTAGCAAGACCACACCTAGAGTACTGCATCCAGTTTTGTTCACCACATTATAAAAAGATGTTGAGACTCTAGAAAAAGGAAAGAGAAGAGCAACTAGGATGATGAGGGGACTGGAGGCTAAAACATACGAAGAACGGTTACAGGAACTGGGCCTGGCTAATCTAGGGAAGAGAAGGACCAGGAGAGACAAGACAGCATCTTCCAATATCTGAGGGGCTGCACAGGAGGAGGAAAGGGTCAAGCTATTTTCCAAAGCACCTAAAGGCCAGAGAAGGAATAATTGATGGAGACTGAACAAGGAGAAGATTCAACATAGAAATAAGGAGAAATTTTCTGATCGTGAGAACAATCAATCCATGGAACAGAAGTTGCCCTCGGGAGTTGTGGGAGCTTCATCACTTGAGACTTTCAAAAAGAGATTGGACTGCCATTTGTCAGAAATGGTGTAGGGTCTCCTGCTTGGGTGGGGAGTTGGACTAGATGACCTACAAGATCCCTTCCAACTCTGATTATCTGTTAATCTGTTTATATGTCTTCTTAGCCACCAAAACAGATATAAAGCGACACCCAAACAAGCAAGCAAGCTAGAACTAAGGAGAAATTTCCTGACAAGGGAGAACAATTCATCAGCGGAACAACTTGCCTTTGTGAGTTGTGAATGCTTCAACACTGGAGGCTTTTAAAAAGAGACTGGACAGTCATTTCTCAGAAATGACATAGGGTCTCCTGCTTGAGCAGGGGGGCGGGTTAGAAGACCTCCAAGGTCCCTTCCAACTCTGTTATTCTGTTAAATCTGTTTAATGAAAGAGATTAATAGGTTTAATATGTCATGGAAGCTGCCTTGAGTTGCCATTTGCGAGTAGGCAGCAATATAATATAAAGTTTCTCAATAAAGAATGAAAGAAGGAAGAAAACAAGGAAAGAAAGAAGGAAGGAAGGAAAGAATAACAGAGTTGGAAGGGACCTTGGATTGGACTTAGTCCAATCCCCTGCTTAGGCAGAAAACCCTATACCATTTCAGACAAATGGTTATCCAATCTCTTCTTTAAAAACTTCCAGTGTTGGAACATTTACAACTTCTGGAGGCAAGTTGTTCCACTGATTAATTGTTCTCACTTTCAGGAAATTTCTCCTTAGTTCTAAGTTGCTTCTCTCCTTGATTTCCACCCATTGTTTCTTGCCTGGCCTTCAGGTGCTTTGGAGAATAGCTTGACTCCCTCTTCTTTGGGGCAGCCCCTCAAATATTGGAAGACTGCTATCATGTCACCCCTAGTCCTTCTGTTCATCAGACTAGACATACCCAATTCCTGCAACCATTCTTTATGTGTTATATAATACAAATATATAAACAGTTTCCAACACACACATACACACACACAATATTATATGAAAAAAAAAAGAAAGAAAGAAGAAAACAAGGAAGGAAGGTAAAGGAAAGGAAAGGAAAGGAAAGGAAAGGAAAGGAAAGGAAAGGAAAGGAAAGGAAAGGAAAGGAAAGGAAAGGAAAGGAAAGGAAGAAAGAAAGAAAGAAGAAAGAAAGAAAGAAAGAAAGAAAGAAAGAAAGAAAGAAAGAAA
>BLBF01000036.1:29327995-29342768 GCA_015471245.1 Laticauda colubrina
AGATAGATAGATAGATAGATAGATAGATAGATAGATAGATAGATAGAGATAGATATAGATAGAAATGATAAATAGATAAAGATATAGATGGATGGAGAGATAGTTGATAGATAGGGAGATAGATAGATAGATAGATAGATAGATAGATAGATAGATAGATAGAGATAGAGATGATAGATAGATGATAGACAATAGAAATCAAATATAATCAACAGATAGATAATAAATAGATAGAAAAATAGATATCAAATTCTGTACCTGTCAACAGTGGTGTCCCCCAAGGCAGTGTTTTAAGACCAACTCTCTTCATACTCTAAATAAATGACCTCTGTGATCATATCAAGATCAACTGCGTTCTCTTTGCTGATGATGTAAAGCTATTCAACACCACAGAAAATACTACTACCCTCCAAAAAGACCTCGACTATGTATCAAAATGGTCAATCAAATGGCAACTTCAAATCTCAACAAATAAATGCTCTGTCTTACATATTGGCAAAAAAACCCAGAAAATAAAATACAAGCTGAATAGTCAAGACCTTGTTGATGGTCCTCTGTCAAGGATCTTGGAGTACTTATCCCTAATGATCTAAGTGCTGGAGCCCACTGTAACTACATAGCCAAAAAGGAATTCAGAGTTGTTAACCTAATCCTACGTAGCTTTTTCTCTGATAACATCACATCACTAACAGCATACTACAGCATACAAAACATTTGCTAGACCAATACTTAAATACAGCTCATCAGTCTGGAACCCGCATCACATATCCGATATTAACACAGTAGAGAAAGTGCAGAAATATTTCACAAGAAGAGTTCTTCTAGAACTATGCTGCCTTCGGTCCTATCTAAGTATAGTATATAAAATCATAGATTGCAATGTCCTACCTGTCAATGAATACTTCAGCTTCAGCCATAACAATACAAGAGCAAACAATAGATACAAACTCAAGGTTAACCGCACCAAACTTGATTGCAGGAAATACGACTTCAGCAACAGAGGGGTCCATGTCTGGAATACTCTACCTGACTCTGTGGTTTCTTCCCCAAACCCCAAAAATTTTAACCTTAGACTGTCTACTATTGACCTTACACTTTTCCTTAGAGGTTTGTAGGGGGCGTGCATAAGCGCACCAACGTGCCTACCGTCCCTGTCCTATTGTTTCTTTTTTTTATTTTTCTTATACGTATCCATTTCATGTATTCATAACTATGTTTATGCTTATACCTATTATCTTGTAAGTGATTGACAAATCAAATCAAATCAATAATTAAATTAATTAATTCATGTTAAAAAAAAACCTTTATTGTCATGTGTGCACATTGGCACACATTAACAATGAAATTTGTTGCCTGGTCAATAGGGAAACTTAGAGTCCCTTAACAACTGTGTCACTCACTTAGCAATCAATTAACAATACAGTGATTCACTTATCAACGGTGTCATGAAAGGTCCTAAAACAGGGCAAAAGCTCTCACTTTACAGCAGAAATTCTGGGTTCCGTGGTTGTAAGTCAAGGGCTACTTGTACTATTGTTTTCTTTTGCTTTTCTTTCTTCTCTTTCATTAAATAAGGCAATTATCTTCTTCTTTTTTTAAAAAAAAAGCACCAATGAATAATGGAGACAAAAATGAGGTATAGGAAGAATAACACAGACAGTATTTGCTCTGGAGATTTGGGGGGACACATACTCATCCGGGAGAGTTATTGGTTGCAGGTAAAATGGTGGCCTCCCTTTTCTCTTTCCCGGGGAATCTTTTACAGGTGACTGTGAACATTCCCCAGCATCCCTCTTGATTTTAGAGTCATCCGTCAGATGCCTGGAGAGATGGAGACGACAATCTATCCATAAATCACTGTCCAAACCCAGATGTTGAAAAACATGAAGCAAAAAAAAAAAAAAAAAAGAGGTGCAAAGAGATTTTCTTTGATTTAACCACATACTTTTCATGTCCTTCCCCAGTTGAAGGCTAGCTACCAAGTCAAAAAAAATAAGGGGGGGGGGGGCAGGACTGTTAAAAATAATAAATAAAACAAGGATTGGGGAAGGGAGAAATTTGATTAAAAAGAGGACTGGGAGGGCTGGCGGTTGAGTTTTCATCAAATAGATTGAGCAGGTTTCACTTCTTTCAATGGGAAGAGTCCAAAATCAGGCAGTTTGCAGAAAAGGGGGAAAAGGTATTCCCCAACCATGTCTTAAATAATAAATTTATACCGGTATTATATATTTTATATATGTAAAAGTAAAATACCACTCACACATCATCACAAAATCTCCAGAACTGTAAAGCCTACAAACTTGAAATTCAGCTCTTGGCTTCTAGGTGCTCACTAAGAAAGGATTTTTCCAAATGACTATAAAAGGTATTAGTATTTCATTATATTATTATTATTAACACGCTCTGATGCTAAGGAGTTCTACTCCCGGCTCCCTAACTGGAAAGAAATCTCTTCCAAATGCAAAACACAAGCAGAGGAGAGGAGTTTCAGTTTTACTTTCACAGCACCAAGCAGCTTTAGTACAGAACAGTTGAGCTAAGCCATGCCCAGGCTCCTTGCTGTCTCCTTCTTGCTCACACAGCAAATACTGTTTCAGTTTCCAAACACCCCTCAACTCTCTCACACACTGACAGGATGCTAGTCAGGTGAAAACCAATGGATGCTGGTAAGCAGAGTCAGAATTCCACCCCCTTTATTTTCCTCCCCAAAAACTAAGCCCGACCACATAGTTTCGTAGAGAAGCACGGGTATTGAGCTTGTATAAATATATAATAAATTAGAAGAAAACAAAGTCAACAGTTTGAACAAAAAGTCCATTGCACAATATGGTTGTTGTTGTTTTTTTGAAAAAAACAAACAACCCCCCCCAGGTTTTAGAATCCATTAATTTGGTATCTTTTCCAAAAATTGGTTACCCTGATCTCTGAACAGTTCAAAGTTACAAGGGCATTGAAAAAAGTGGCTTAAGTTACGGCCGTTTTTCACACTTATGACCCTTGCAGCATCCTCGTGATTCAAATTCATATGCTTGGCAAATTGATTCATATTTATGACAGTCGCAAGTATTCTGGGGAATCACCTGATCCCCTTTTTGCGACCTCCTGACAAGCAAAGTCAACGGGGAAGTCAGATTCACTGTTACTCACTTAACAACCGCAGTGCTTTACTTAACAGCTGGGTCAAGAAAGTTCGTAACATGGGGCAAACCTCCATTACAAACACTTCACGAAGCTGACGAAATGTTTGGGCCTTTCGTTGCCATCGTAAGTTGAGGACTACCTTTAACCTGGCAGATCTCTTTCTTTCTTTCTTTCTTTCTTTCTTTCTTTCTTTCTTTCTTTCTTGCCTCTTCTCTTCTTACTGGAAAGATCATCATTAGTATTTCTTTCTTTCTTTTTTTTGTTTCTGGTTCACTCCTGTTTTCCCCCACCCCACCCCAAAGGGGATTTGCACTGCTGTTAAAGTAATACGGTGAGGCTTTGACGTTAAGCAGGGCAGGCCTGCTGAATTGGAGCAACTGGGACTCTAATCTCGAGTGATTTATGAAATGTTCTTCCTTCGTTGAGGCACTGGGGAAGAGCCAAAAAGTTTAAGAGACAGGCTGGCGTCCCCAGGACCCCCTCAACTCCAAAGCCCCAATTCCTGCGGGGTGCTTGCTCGCTCCAACCTTTAACTGCCTCATTGCCGACTTGTGGGTCATGTCGGAGTGGATGTGCCCCCCCCCCCAAAAAAAAGCCAGGACAGCAGTCCTGGGATGGATTAGCAGAGCGACACAGAATCAAGATCACGTGACTTTAAGTATCACTTTATCATGAACTTGGTCAAACCACAAAAGGATGGGGTGGCTCAGGGGCTTAAGACACTATGCGTGTCGATCCGAAAATATCGGCAGTTCGGTGGTTCGAACCCCTAAGCGCCACGTCATGGAGTGAGCTCCTGTTACTTGTCCCAGCTTCTGCCAACTTAGCAGTTTCGAAAGCACATCAAAAAAAATGCAAGTCGAAAAAAAGGGACGATCTTTGGTGGGAAGGTAACAGTGTTCTGTGTGCCTTTGCGTGTTTAGTCATGCTGGCTACATGACCACAGACACGTCTTCGGACAGCGCTGGCTCTTCTTCGGCTTTAACAGAGATGAGCCTCCTAGAGCCGGAAACGAGTAGCATGTATGCGCGAGGGGAATCTTTACCTTTGCCAAAGACCACACAGGGAAAGGATGCAGTGGGGTATCCCAAGACTCTGTTTTAGGCCCAGAACTCTTCAACATCTTCCTTCATGATTTGGATGAGGGGTTAGAGGGGGAACTCATCAAATTTTCAGATGGCACCAAGCTGGCAGGAATAGTCAACCCTCCAGAAGACAGCAATAGTACTTAAGACTTACATACTGCTTCACAGTGCTTGACAGCAATCTCTAAGCGGTTTACAGCAGTGGCCGCCAACCTTTTGGACCTCAGGGACCATAAAACTCATAATTTTAAATCCCGCTGACCAGAGACCCTGGGAAAATTCCCCAAAAAGTCTGCAGGAAAATTCCCCACCCCATTTTCCTACCGATTGATAATTGTTTATTTGGGATCACAGGATACTGTCTCCAGTTCCGTTCTTGGGGGGGGGGGGAGAGAGACTTTTAGCTTCATGCAAGAAAAGCAGCAGAAGCAGCAGAAATTTTTCTTTCTCTCCCCCAAACTCCACCAGAAATGAGTCTTTGTGAGACTTGTCACGCTGGCGCAGCCTCTTGGAGCAGGAGGCCTTGTAGGGTCCCAAAGACTCATTTCTGGAGGAGTTTGGGGGAGAGAAAGAAAGACTTTTGCTGCTTTCCTTGTGTCCTGTCAAAAGCAGAAGAAGGAAAAAGCAGAAAGAAGCAGCTTGGTGGCCAGGTGAGGCATATGGGCAAGAGGGGCAAGTTCCCCCCTTCCTCTCTTTCCCCCCTCCCCTCACTACCTCATGTTGTTCACAATGCAGGCGACGCAAGCCTTGTGTTCCCTCGGGCCATGTGGGCGGCGCAGCCTTGTGTTCCTGCGCAGCCTGGATTAATTGCTTTGGGGGGTGACATTTCTCTGTGGACCACCAAAATTTTCTCACGAACCACCAGTAGTCCCTGGCCCACTGGTTGGCAACCACTGGTTTAGAGAGCCAGCCTCTTGCCCCCAACAATCTGGCTCTTCATTTTACCGACCTCCGAAGGGTGGAAGGCTGAGTCAACCTGAATATAGGCTTAAGATACAGAAGGATCTTGACAGACTTGAACATTGGGTGCTATGTAACAAAATGAAATTCAAGGGTGAAAAAAGTAAGGTTCTACCTTTAGGTAAGAAAAACCAAATTCAAAGGTACAATATAGGTGGTACCTGGCTCAATTGTAGTAACTGTGAGAAGGATCTCGGAGTCCTAGTGGACAACCATTGAACTAGGAGCCAGCTATGTGCAGCAGCTGCCAAAAAACTTAACATAGTTCCAGACTGCATAGAGGGAAAGAATCAAGATCACAGGAAGTGTTAATACCACTTTTTCAGGCCTTGGTAAGGCCACACTGGGAATACGGCATCCAGTTTTGGTTGCCATCATATAAAAAATAAATAATAATTAAAAAAAAATTTGATTGCACAGAAATGGATAAATTGACTTTAGAGTTAAATGGAAAAGAAGATTTGGAATATTATGCAATATGGGAGAAATGGTATAATTGGATAGATAAAAGAAATAAGAAAAGGAATTGTATACAATAGAAGTAGAAAGTATAAAAATAGAATGCATAGATTGTCTCAAACATGAAATGTAGTTGTATAAAAAAGGTTACAGTACTGTTTAATATGTGATTGAGATATGTAAAAAGGAAAAATCCTATGAAAAAAATCTGATTGGAAAAGAGTCTGCTATAAACATTGATATGAAGGATCAAAGAAATAAAGTACCTTGATTTGCACACACACAAAAAGATGTTGAGACACTGGAAAGAGTGCAGAGAAGAGCAACTAAGATGATTAAAGGCCTGGAGACTAAAACATACAAAGAACGGTTGCAGGAATTGGGCAAAGCTAGTCTAATGAAAAGAAGGACTGGGGTGACATGATAGCAATGTACTGATATATGAGGGGTTGCCACAAAGAAGAGGGAGTCAAGCTATTCTCCAAAGCACCTGAAGGCAGGACAAGAAGCAACGGATTGAAACTCCTCAAGGAGGGAAGCAACCTGAAAATAAGGAAAAATTTCCTGAAAGTGAGAACAATTAACCAGTGGAACAACTTGCCACCAGAAGTTGTGAGCTCTCCAACACTGGAGATTTTTAAGAAGAGATTGGAGAAAATGTTGTCTGAAATGTTACAGGAGGTTGGACTAGAAGACCTTCAGAGTCCCTTTCAACTTCTGTTATTCTATTATTCATTAAACCCTTCAACAAAACCAGCACGATACAAACAGAGGCAAATGAAACATACAAAACCTGGCAAAACCTGTAAAGGCAGTTCAACTCTTCAAACAGGGGGGAAAATAGGGGACGGGGAAGAAGTTTTCTGGAAGCATCCATCGCTCAAGCCAAACCAATATTTAAAATTCGGCGGCAGAGGGTTAAATGGGAAACCAGGATAGGCTGGGCACCCTCCATTCTTTTCCAGCTGTTCTCCAGAAAAAGGATAAACCCAGAACTTGTGGGTTACCTGTGAGGCTTGGCTGTTACACAAGGGATAAGTGTTTGAGTGCCTCCTAGCCAGGGTGGCACCAGAGCTTCAGTACACAATAAAGAACGTATTTTGCAAGCATGCCACCACAGATATCCCGGTCCAGCTCAATGCAAACATGTCCTGGGGGTCAGGACAAAAACAAACATTTACCCACGGCGAGGGATGTACAGGATGGATACTTGACAGCGTGCGTGTCCCAATTTGCCAAACGACGGCAGGGACGTTCTCCTAATCTTGCAAGACTCAAACATGATCTGCGAGGTTCTTTGCCCTGGGGGTCGCTGGCAAGTGCCCTCTGTGGAGGCCGAGATTATCCGCTGAATCAACATTTGCCACGTTGCCGTGGGTCACCGCGAGCCCTTTAATACAGATGGCAGAAGGCAGGGAGGTCTCTGGCCCTCGGAACCCAAAGGCAAAATGGAGAAAAGTAGAAAGCAAATGGCCTCCATCGCGGCAGCCTGAACGAGTCAACCTCCAGCAAGGAAGGCGGATTTGATCCTCGTGATTAGGAACTATAGGAGAATAGGTTTCCCCTAGTTTCTCCTCAGAGCTTGTATTCTGTAAGGTGAGAGTCATTTTCCCTCATGGGAAAAAAAGTCTTGACAGTCTTTTTTTGAAAATGTAAGATCAAATCTTCCTTCCATCCCCCTCCTTTTCCTACCCCTCCTTCCCTTCTCCTTTTTTCCTTCCTTTTCCTCTTTTTTCCTTTCCCTTCCTTCCTCCCTTTTCCTAACCCTCCCTCCTTTCCCTATCTTTTTACTTCCTCCCTCCTCCTAACTCACTCTCTCTTCCCTATCCTTCCTTTTTTCCCTTCCTTCCTTCCTTCCCTCTCCCTTTTTCCTTCCTTCCTTTCTTCCTTTCCTTTCTTTCTCCCTCCTCCCTCTTTTATCCTCCCTTCCTTCCTCCCTTCCACCTCCCTCTTCCTTTCCTTTCTTTCTCCCTCCCTCCTCCCTCTTTTTTCCTTCCTCCTTCCCTCCCTCCCTTCCACCTCACTTTTTTCTTCCTTCCTTCCCTCCTCACTTCCATCTCCCTCTTTTTTCCTTCCTTCCTTCCTTCCTTCCTTCCTTCCTTCCTTCCTTCCTTCCTTCCTTCCTTCCTTCCTTTCTTCCTTCTTTCCTTCTTCAACTCCTAGCATGGACTCTAGGAAAACAGCCAACCTGCTCTCTCATCCTGAGGGAAACCATCCAGAGCTCCCACTTTCCCTTGTCCTCTTCCCATTTGGAGATGTTTCGTGGGTCTGGGTTCCTTGCTGGTCCTTTAGTTATGGTTGCCACATCACCTTCACTCCTTCAGGCACATGCAAGGTCACCTTTCCTCATCCAGAAGTCACCCCAGTTGCTGCTCCCCAAGCCTTTCAAGGCCCTTCCAAATCTCCAGTTGAACATGGTCAAAAAAGGTTGAGGACCAAAATGTCCTTCTCAAGGAAAGAAGACACCCCACATTTGAATGCATCCCTTTTTGTTTCAACTCCACGTCGCTAGTGGGGATCAGAGGAAGTGGCTGGCCATCAAAATGGCACCAACCAGTGGTGGGTTTCAAAAAAAATTCCTACTGGTTGGGAGAGCTCGCTTTGTGCATGCATGCGCAGGGCTCAAAGTCCACCCTCTGTATCAACGCTGGTGAGCTGTGCTGTTTATTAGCTCAGCTGAGTCGCATGGCAAAGCAGATTGCCGCACCCCAGCTGAGCTAACAAATACCAGCACAGCTCACCAGAACACTCACCAAAAGAATATAGGAGAGGTAAGAGCAAGGGTGGGGCCAGCCAGAGGTAGTATTTGCCGCTTCTCCAAACCAGTCAGAACTGGTCTGAACCAGCTGAATACTACCTCTGGTGCTAACGGTGTCTCCCAGAGCTGAGCTATGGACACTGAACCACTAGGTCACCACATAGATAAAGAGAAAGTCCACCAAGTCCACCATACACAGGTCAACTTCGACGTGGGAATCTTCAAGAGGCTGACCAGAATTCTTTGCTCCTTTCGGAAGCAGGAAACCAAATGGTGAAATTCTCTGCATGGGGCTACCCTTGGAGAGTATCCAGAAGCTTCATCTGGTGTACAATGCAGTGACACAGGAAGTTTTGTGTGTCCCTAGAGGTCTCCAAACTTGGCTACTTTAAGACTTGTGGACTTCAACTCCCAAAATTCCTGAGCTAACATGACTGGAGGAGGAATTCTGGGAGTTGAAGTCCACAAGTCTTAAAGTGGCCAATTTTGGAGACCCCTGCTTTAGAAGGACCCACATCACATCTCTGTGACCTACTGCACATCGGTTGAGAGTTTGCCCTTCTGGTCCAAGATGCTGGCTGGAAAAGATGATAAAGCAATATATAGACTTAAAACCTGAAATATTTTTGTTGGGGATGATACCAGAAAGCTATAGCAAAGAAAAGGCATATTTAATTATTCATGTCTTAACTGTAGCTGGAACAGCATTTGCTCAAAACTGGAAAAGTGAAAAGATTCCAATAGAAGAGAATGTGATCAGGAAAAAATTAGAATGTGCAGAAATGAACAGATTAACATTGGCAATTAAAGAAAAAGAACAAACTGAATAGTATATGATTTGGGAACTATTTTATCAAAGGTTGGAAAATAAAAATGGAAGTTAGAAATTAAATATGTGAACGTAGAGAAGAAAGAGTTAAGAAGGGGATGGTTATAGCAATAAGATATATCATGTATTGCAGTTTAAAATAAGAGTGTAAATATTGCTATTCTGGTAAGAAATTTGTATTAATTATAAATGTCATTGCACAAGATATTTGTACCCAGACGACACACTGTTTAAATGAAAGATAGACTGCGAAAATATCTACAGACCCCTCACATCCTGGACATAAACTGTTTCAATTCCCTCCCTCAAAATGATGCTATAGAGCCCTGTACACCAGAACAATTAGACACAAGGAGAGTTTTTTCCTGAACGCCATCACTCTGCTAAACAAATAATTCCCTCAACACTGTTCAACTATTTACAAAATGTACACTAGTATTATTATTAATCTTCTCATCACTTCTTATCACCTATCCCCTCCCACTTGTGACTGTATGATTGTAATTTTGTCTCTTGCATCCTTATGATTTATATCTGTTTCCTAGTATGATTTTATTGCTTATTGTACCCTATGACTATCATTAAGTGTTGTACCTGATGATCCTTGACTCTTGACGAATGTATCTTTTCTTTTATATACACTGAGAGCATTTGCACCAAAGACAAATTCCTTGTGTGTTCAATCACATTTGGCCAATAAAGAATTCTATTCTATTCTAGTTTTATAAAAGTATAGAGCTCAGGAAGTTAGAGATAGTATTCTATTTTATTTGTAAAAATAAAATTTTAAATTGAAAAAAAAAGATGCTGGTTTTGACCTTTTGAAGCCACGTTATCTTCTAGCTGTCAAGGTTTGAATAACACTTTTTAGAAGCACCATCTCCCCAAAAAGGTTAGACTGTCTCTTTAAAACACAACGAGAAGATCCAGAAAGGGAAAGGCTAACTTTTCTGCCAAATGAATATGGGCCAGAACTATGGGGAAAAAAAGTATTTTTCCTCACCTCTAAAATATATTTGCAAATGTTATATTTAGCATGTTAGCTTTCCTCTGGAAATTAAAGGCCCCCTGGGCTGAAGAACAATACTGCCTCGGAAGATGTCATTTTAGCAGAGTGCATTTGATATCCAGGCCGAGCTTTTAAACTGGAACTCAGTGTTGGAAATTTGAACTCAAATTGTTGGAAAGATATACCCAGCACATTTTTTCACATGTGGTAGACTTGCAATGCTGCAAAAAAATATTGCAGACTGATTCAAACATGGATAGAACAAATGGTGGGAGAATGTATTCCATTTAAACCAGAATTTTTTTCTTCTTGGAATAATATCAGAAGGATAAAAAGGAAATAATATATTTAACAGTACATGTATTGATGGCGGCTAGAATATTATATGCACAATATTGGAAAAATGAAATTATACCTCCAGAAACAGAAATAATAAGAAAAATTATGGCATGTGCAGAATCTGATAGGTTAAACTTTAGAAATAAAAGACAAAGGAGAGTCTAAATATTATAAAACATGGAATAAATTTGATAAATGGTTATATAATAGAAGACAAGGTCAAAATACTAGTAGTTACGATTAGATTAATTAATAATATTTTAATAGGAGATTATAAATGAAGTAAAATGTATTATGTATAACAAGGATAAGTTGGATGTACTGTGTTGTATTCACATAGTTAAAATTAAAAATATTTTTTAAAAAAACCTGGAACTCAATGTCAAGCTAACTGAGTTGATTATTCTCTCTTTGGCAATCTATAGGACTGCCAAAGAACCCAATTTAGAAAACCACCAATCTCAGAGAACAACAAAAAGCCAAAATCAATGGAACAGCTTGCCCTTGGAAGTTGTGGGAGCGCCATCACTTGAGACCTTCAAGAAGAGACTGGACTGCCATTTGTCAGAAATGGTGTAGGGTCTCCCGCTTGGGTGGGGGATTGGACTAGATGACCTACAAGGTCCCTTCCAACTCTGATTATCTGTAAAAACCCCACAGTTGTCATTGTCCTCCTCCTCTTCCTTTTCCTCTTTCTCCTCCTCCTCTTCTCCTCAAAGCCCCCTCCTTTCTAAGCACTGATGACATTATCTAGTTGGGCCATGAAACATCTGCAAAAAAAAAAAAACCAACTAAACTTAGAGAGCGCTTAGGACCTTACAGTTTTTAAGTTCTGTCATCACGGTTAAAATGGGTTAAATTTGGATGGTTTGGGGGAGAGAGAGACCCACATGGAATGAAAGTTTGGGAAAGCAGACTGCAGAAGCAGGAAAGTTGGGGACTGCCAGCCTTTCCCCCCAAAGATCCTTCCCACCCAACTTATGATGACACGTCGCATGGAGGGGAGGCAGAGAAGGAATGGGAGAAAATAGTAATCTCCTCGTTGAATAACAGAGTGGGAAGGGACCTTGGAGGTCTTCTAGTCCAGCCCCCTGCTTAAGCAGGAGATCCTATACCATTTCAGACCAATGGCTGTCCAATTTCTTCTTAAAATCCTCCAGTGTTAGAGCACCCACAATTTCTGGAGGCAATTGGTTAATTCTGGAGAACTGATTGTTTTCACTGTCAACAACCTTTCTCCTTAGTTCTAGGTTGCTTCTTTCCTTGATTGGTTTCCATCCGTTGCTTCCTGCCCTCAGGTGCTTGGAGAATAGCTTGACTCCCTCTTCTTTGGGGCAGCCCCTCAGATATTGGAAGACTGCTATGATGTCACACCTGGTCCTTCTTTTAACAGATTAACAAGTGGAAGAGACCTTGTAGGTCATCTAGTCCAATCCCATCGTCCAAGCAGGAGACCCTATACCATTTCTGACAGATGGTAGTCCAGTCTCTTCTTGAAAGCCTCCAGTGATGAAGTTCCCACAACTTCTGAATGCAATTCTGTTCCATGGGTTGATTGTTCTCACTATCAGAAAATTTCTCCTTATTTCCAGATTAAATCTCTCCTTGTTCAGTTTCCATCCATTGTTCCTTGTCTGGCCTTCGGGTGCTTTGGAGAATAGCTTGACCCCCTTCCTCCTCTCTGTGGCAACCCCTCAAATATTAGAAGACCTCTATCCTGTCTCCCTTGGTCCTTCTCTTCATTAGACTAGCCAAGCCCAGTTCCTGCAACAGTTCTTCATATGTTTTAGTCTCCAGTCCCCTAATCATCCTGGTTGCTCTTCTCTGCACTTTTTCTAGAGTCCCAACATCTTTTTCATAAAACCAGATTAACTGCAACCACTTTTGAATGTTCAGCCCAGAACTGACTGTGGTTGAACTCTGGCTTAAATTTCCATATTCCACCGTGGGATCTCCTGCTAATTAAGATTTCGCTGGAAGGGCCAACCAGGAAGTCATCACTTAAAAACGGTGGGAAAAATACCGAGAGACACACAAACATACAGACACACACATATACACACATACGGAGAGATACACAGGCTTCCCAAAAGCAGTACAGTTACTGTGAGAAAAGGCAACGCGGCAGCCAAAATTGTACTTTCTGCCTCCAAAGCGGCTTTCGGATTTGAACTTCTCAAAGTTCAGCCAACATCTAATTTTAACCGTGAGTTCCAGGAGGGAGAAAAAGCTGATGGGAAGATTTTAGAAGTTCCTTGAAGTCCTGACCTATAACAGGAAGAGAGCTGTCAGCCTCCTTGTCTGTTAGGGGGAATCCCAGGGGAGGCGACAGAAAGATCCCATTCCCACTGTAAAACAAAATAAAATCAAATAAATTTGGAAAACTCAAGTATTTTTTTTTTTTGGGGGGGGTGTACGGGTAGGTGAGCATGGCAGAAATACAAGGAGGGTTCACCCAGTTCCTCCTCTGCTTTTCCAAAAGTTTAGATTTTACTACAATTTCATTATTTATAGGTAGCCCTCAACTTAGAACAGTTCATTTAGTGACCATTCAAAGTTACAACAGTACAGACAAAAGTGACTTCTCACCAGTGGTGATATTCTACCGGTTTGGACTAGTTCAGGTGAACCTGTAGCAAAAAAAAAATGCTGCTAGTTCAGCCAAACTGGTATTTCTGACGATCAGCTGTGCTGCGTGATTTAGATTAGCCAGAACAGTGGTTGCCAAGCAGTGGGCCAGGGACCATTGGTTGTCCGTGAGAAAATTTTGGTGGTGTGCAGAGAAATGTCACCCCCAGAGCAATTAATCCAGGCTACGCGGTAACACAAGGCTGCGCCACCGCCATGGCCCATGGGAACACAAAGCTTGTGTTGCTTGCATTGCAAACAACATGAAAGAGTGAGGGGAGAAAGGAAAGGGCAGAGGAGGGAACTTGTCCCACTTGCCCCATGGGCCTCACCTGGCCACTGGGCTGCTTCTTTCTGCTTCTTTCTTCTTCTGCTTTTGGCTGCCAACAAGGAAAGCAGCAAAAGTCTTTCTTTCTCTCCACCAAACTCCGCCAGAAATGAGTCTTTGGGGCCGTGCAAGGCCTCCTGCCCCTCGAGGCTGCACCAGCAAAGACTCATTTCTGCCGGAATTTGGGGGAGAGAAAGAAAGATTTCTGCTGCTTCTGCTGCTTTCCTTACATGAAGCCAAAAGTCTCTCTCTCCCCCTGAGAACGGATCTGGAGACGGTATCCTGCGATCCTAAATAAAGAATGATCAATCAGTAGGAAAATAGGGTGGGAAATTTTCCTGCAGACTTTTTTGGGGGATTTTCCCAGGGTCTCTGATTCGCAGGATTTAAAATTATGAATTTGGTAGTCCTTGAGGTCCAAAAGGTTGGCGACCCCTGAGCTAGAAAGAATAAAATCATCGGATTTCTTGCTTTCTAGTTAATCTAAATCATGGGGCACAGCTGATCGCCCCCCTCACTGTTGTACTTACCTCGCCAGGAGGCTTCCCTGAGGCCCAGTAGGCAAAAAATGAGGTGGGGGGGGCGTGTGCTGTGAAAGGGAAATAAAAGCACCACCTAGCCATGCCCACCCAGTCACATGACCATCTGGCCACACCCACCTAGCCACGTCCCTAGTAAAAAAATTGAACCCCACCACTGCTGATCACCCTTTTTCATGCTTAACAACTGTTGCAGCATCCCTGTGGTCACGTGATCAAAATTCAGATGCATGGCCAAACTGACTCACATTTATGACGGTTGCAGTGACCCAGGGTCACGCGATCCCCTGTTTTGTCACCTTCTGACTAGCAATGTCCATAGGGAAGCCAGGTTCATTTAAAGACCATGTTGTTAACTTATAATGGCAGGGATTCCCTTAGCAACGGAGGGAAGGGCGGGAAAAGCCGTAAAACAGGGGCAAAAATTCACTTAGCATGGGTCTTGCTTAGCAAACAGAAATGTTGGGCTCAACTGTGGTTGTGCATCGAGGACTCTCAACTCCTCCACCTGACTCTTCCCAGCTCTCTCTTAGCACTGATAATGTTTCGTAGTTGGGCCATGAAATGTGTGCAAGAAAACAACCAAGCTCAGAGAGTCCCAGGGACCCCCATAGTTCAGTCCCGAGCTACTAATATTCTCTTCTAACAGCAACACACACACACACACACACACACACACACACACACACACACACACA
>BLBF01000036.1:29342778-29359902 GCA_015471245.1 Laticauda colubrina
ACACACACACACACACACACACACACACACACACACACACACACAGCCTAGGAGTACCATGAACCCCACAGTCCTCCTCTTCTCCCTCCTCCTCCACTCTTTAAAACCCTCCCCCCTCTAGCACTGATGATGTTCCCTAGCTGGGTCATGAAATGCCTGCAAGAAAACAACCAAGCTCAGAGAGCAGCAAGGATCTTACAGTCCTCCTCCTCCTCCATTCAAAACCCACTTTCCTTAGCACTGATGATGCTGCCTTGTTGGGTCATGAAACGTCTGCAAGAAAACAACCAAGCTCCAAGAGCACCAAGGGCCCCTCATTTCCACTCCGAGCTATAAATATTCTCCTTTATTGGTGACATTTCTTTATGGTGCAAAAATATGCTTATCTGTCAGGGCCAAACGCTATACCAGAAATCACATTCAAAGCCCTTGCCCAGCTACAAAAATTCTCCAGTTTTTTCTCTCTCTCTCTTTTTTTTTCTATCTTACCACATTTATAAAACCATGGAAAGATTAAATTGTGGTAGGGAAAAGTGCCTGGAATGAGATTTGCTGAATAGGCTACCCGGCGGAGATTTGTGTCGATGGCCGCACATTTTGGGTGGCTGAAGAGATTGGGTGCTGAACCCAAATTCCTCAAATATTCCTGTTACTTCCAAGCTGAATCGTATCTCTCTCATTTGCTCCTGGGGTCCTTGCTCTCATTTGCCTGCCATTGCCATTACAAGTAGTCCTCAAATTACGACCCCAATTGAGCCCAGAATTTAGGTGGTTAAGCAAGACATTTGTTAAGTGAGTTTTGCTGTCGTTTTATGATTTTTCTTGCCACAGTGGTTAAGACAATCACTGCAGATGTTAAAATAGTAGCAACAGCAATAGTACTAAGACTTATATACCACTTTACAGTGCTTATATACCACTTTATAGTACAAATCACCAAGGACCTCACAATCCTCTTCCTCCTCCTCCTCCTCCCTGCACACCCCACTCCCTTCTAGCACTGATGAAGCTATCTAGCTGGGTCATGAAACATTTGCAAGAAAACTACCAAGTTTCAGAGAGCACTAAAAACTCCACAGTTAACCCATTTTCTTATTTCTTAGTCAACTCACTCTTTCCTGAGGGACTTCTGAGAATACTATCATGGTTACCTTTATAAGGAATACAAGCATCGCTCATATCTAATGTTTATATCCCCAAGCAGGAGGACAGAGGACAGAGCTTCAATTATCCTAGCAGGAGGGATGCTACAACCCAGCTGGATACATTTCTCCAACCTCCAATCTTTATTTTTCTCCAACCTTCAATCTTTCCTCCCCATTGCGCGATGCTTTTTAGCTCAAAGAGAGAGAAACGAAATGGAACCAGGGTGGCTGTGAGTAGATCCTCGAAGGACCTTTTCAAACGCTTCCAAGAAGCTGAACCCAATCAAACCTCCCACTGACCCTGATTGGTTGCCTCTTATGCAGTCCTCCAGCCAAGGCTATGGTATCTGAAGTTGGGGAACAGTGAAGGAGTTTTGGGTGAAGATCAAAAATCCATTTTTTTTAAAGTAGACATCAAATGGAGGGAACTGATCAGGGGTGGTATTCTACCGGTTCAGACTGGTTTGGACGAACCAGTAGTTCTGGTGAGCATTTGGCACCACTCTTTCCCTTGCTTTATTTCATTGTTTTAGAGCAGGGGTCGCCAACCTTTTGGACCTCAGGAACCACCGAAATCATAATTTTAAATCCCGCGGACCAGAGACCCTGGGAAAATCCCCCAAAAAGTCTGCAGGAAAATTCCCCACCCCGTTTTCCTACCGATCGATTATTTTTTATTTGGGATCACAGGTTACTGTCTCCAGCTCCGTTCTCAGGGGGAGAGAAAGAGAGAGAGACTTTTGGCTTCATGCAAGGAAAGCAGCAGAAGCTGCAGAAGTCTTTCTTTCTCTTTCCCAAACTCTGCCAGAAATGAGTCTTTGCTGGTGCAGCCTCTTGGAGCAGGATGCCTTGCAGGGTCCCAAAGACTGATTTCTGGTGGAGTTTGGGGGAGAGAAATAAATACTTTTGCTGCTTTCCTTGCATGCCGTCAAAAACAGAAGAAAGAAGCAGAAAGGAACAGCCCAGTGACCAGGCGAGGCACATGGAGTGAGTGGGGCAAGTTCCCCCCCTCCCCTCACTACCTTGTTTTGTTTGCAATGCAAGCAATACAAGCCTTGTGTTCCCATGCAGCCTGGATTAATTACTTTGAGGGGGTGTTTTGGGGGTGACATTTCTCTGCAGACCACCAACATTTTCTCGCGGACCACCAGTGGTCCCCAGCCCACTGGTTGGCGACCACTGCTTTAGAACACAGTTGATTCTCATGGCAGAGCGGTTTTGCTGCGTTTCAGCTGTTTTATTCACAGGGGATGTAGTTGAAGAGCTGAAAATGGGCTTTTTAAAATGTTGTGCTCTTGCACAGGGAGCACACATTTTGCACGCGCTCATTGAACTGGTTGTTACACCGATTGAATCGCACCACTGGAACTGATCTCAGGATCGGGGACCAATCCTAGCTGGCAGCATCTGCTCATTCAGATACATAAAGATGCACAGAGAGTCTGATCTCAGGGAATTGCATGTTCCAATGTTTGTATGGAGAGACAGGAATGTGCTAACACTGCAACGGCGCTTGGCTGTATGTTCAAAGGAGGAAAAACCCTGAATGAGTTTTTGTGTGAAGTCAGGAAACAGTTTAAGACTCTGGTTTCATCTGTTATCTCTCTTTTTCACATGCAGATATACTCACATTCTCAGTGCAAATCCTGTGACAGCCACGTGGCATGCATAGGGAGTTCTTGACTTATGACCACAACCGGGACTAGAATTTCCATTGCAAAGCAAGACAGTTAAGTGAGTCATGTCTGATGTTTGTGACCCTTCTTTTTAGAATAGAATAGAATATAGAATATAGAATATAGAATATAGAATAGAATAGAATAGAATAGAATAGAATAGAATAGAATAGAATATAACTGATATGGTGGTAGGTATTTGGAGAGAGTTTTGAAAGGTTGAAAATAAGCATTGAAGGATTATGAATTAACGTGAAATATATGCATTGAGAGATATAGTTGATATTATTTATTTTGCCTATGCTAAACTGTATGATATATTGATGCTATACTATTAATGTACTGTTGTGCATATGCAGATTGAAATAAAAAATTTTGGGGGGAAAAAAAAGAATAGAATAGAATAGAAACAGGAGTTGAACAGAACAGAATAGCAAGAATATAACAGAGCAGAATAGCAATAGCAATCAGAACAGAAAAGAATAGCAATAAGAATAAAACAGAACAGAACAGAATAGCAATAGTAATAAGAATAGAATAATGACTTTATTGTCACTCTGAATATATACTAATTGGCATACATTAAAGTGAAATTTCATTGCATACAAAGGGTCACCACCTCCAATATACACCACATAAACTTGAATAAATAAATAAACAAATACAAAATTATGCATATACCCATATATATAATATGACACAGAGAAACAACACAGTCTAGTTCAGATGTATACATATACATGGCAAGAAAACCGAATCTTGCGAGTTTACCAGATGGACGGCATAGGGAACAAAGTTCTTACAGAATCTGGTAGCCCTGCTAGAAATACTTGGAAACCTCCTCCCAGAGGGGAGCAACAGAAACAGACTGTAAAGTGAGTGTGTAGGGTCTCTAACAATGCTTCAAACTCTAAGTATATAATGTTTATAAGCAGCATCAGGAAAAACAGGAAGCGAGCTTCCTATAATTTTCTCCACTATCCTCATCACTCTCTGTAGGGACTTTCTTTCTGAGGCGCTGCTGCCACCGAACCAAACAGGGATGCAGTTTCTTAAAATGCTCTCAATCGTGCCTCTGTAAAAGACCTTTTCCTATAGGGATCAAGGTTGGAAAACACCAGGGTGGACAGCCAAGGGTCTGGGAACCTTTTATTTTGATCCTTCCAGTCAGACATCCATTGGATCCCTAAATGGTCAATTTAAGGAATCTACAACTCTTTGTATTTTCATGCTGGCAATTACTGGGCTCTCCCGACAATTTCTCAGGAGAAAGCAATTTTTTACTGGAGCAAGAAGGCACAGGAGGTTCATATTTTGCCTGACAAATGACAGGAATGAAGAAAAGGCATTATGCCAATTTGATATGGATGGTCACTGGGCAGGAAAGACGGGAGAGGCCATCTTTTGCTGAAGTCACCCATTTTGAGATGATCTATCAATACAGCCCATCCAAATGGATCTTCATTTACATTCTGCAATGACGTTGATCCATCAAGCTTTGATTAAATAAAAGGGCAAACATCTTCGATTGAGTTTTACTGAAAATGGAGATAGTTAAGTGGATTAGCTGAGAAGCATTGTCTCAAAGGGTGAGGTCCTAGCAAACAAGTTGTCGAGCAGATATTTGGGATACTTCTGGCCTGGCAAACAATCTGTATTTGGGATACTTTTATACATACTTTGTATGTGCCAGGACGATTCTGTCTTTTGTGTGAGCTTAGGACCATAGTTTAAGCTACCGTGAATTTGCAAATGAATAGAATAGAATAGAATGGAACGGAATGAAATGGAATGGAATAGAATAGAAAGAATAGAAATTAGAATAGAATCAAATCGAATAGAAATTAGAATAGAATCAAATCAAATAGAAATTAGAATAGAATCAAATCGAATTGAATAGAACAGAATTAAATCGAATAGAAATTAGAATTGAATAGAAATTAGAATAGAATTGAACAGAAATTAGAATAGAATTGAATAGAAATTAGAATAGAATCGAATAGAAATTAGAATAGAATAGAATAGTATAGCAGAGTTAGAAGTGACCTTGGATGTCCTCTAGTCCAACCCCCTGCTCAGGCAAGAAATCCTATACCAGTGTTGGCTAACCTTTTTGGCACCGAGTGCCAAAACAGGACCATGTGCGGGTGGGTGGGTGGGTGTGAGTGCTGGAAACCGGAAGAGCAGCTCCTTGGCAAACATGCATGTGCCAGGAAACTGAGCTTCTGGTTTCTGGGTGTGTATGCATGGTAGCCACCTGGTCTTCTGGTTTGTTGCTCGCATGCACATGCGAAGACCAGCTGGCTGGCATGCATCAGGGGTGGGATTCGACCAGTTCGCACCAATTTGCTAGAACCGGCTGTTAACATTCTAAGCAGTTCAGATAACCGGTTGTTAGAAGAAATTACTGGCCTAATCCTGTAAGGAAGGCAGGAAGGAAACATTCTGGAGTTGCTTACAGAAACTGCCTCTCCGTTAACTCTTATTACATTCTTGGCAGGACTAGACTTTCTGTCTCAGGAACGTTTTTTTCCCTCTTCTTTTGCTGGTACTTTGCTTGTGTGGAGTGACCATTCAAAGTTACAATGGCACTGAAAAAAGTGACTTATGACCATTTTTCACACTTACGGCTGTTGCAGCATCCCCACAGTTATGAGAGGCCAGGCGAGGAGATGCTTGCCTCAATGTGAGTGATATTGAGTTGGCCACGCCCAGCCAATAACATGACCACCAAGCCATGTCCACCAATTAAGCCACACTCACAGAACTGGTTGTTAAAAAATTTGAATCTCACCCCTGGCGTGCATGCATGTGCATGTGCACCGGGAAGCTGCTCTTCCAGTTTCCAGTGTTCCAGCCATCTGGTTCACATGCGCACGCTGAAACTGGAAGAGTAATGGGTAACGGCTAGTGTGCCCAGACAGTTGGCTCCGTGTGCCATTTCCAATATGCGTGTCAGAGGTTCGCTCTCACAGCCCTATACCATTTCAGGCAAATGGCTGTCCTGTGAATGTCCAATCTCTTCCTTTTTCCTCATTTTTCAACTTCAGTGGTACCTCAGTACTCATCTTTAATTGGGTCCAGGAGATGTGATGAGTACCAAAAACAACAAGTATCAAACCAAATGTTCCCATAAGGAATAATGTAAATAAATTCAGTGCATTCCCAAACCAAAGACAATGCCTGTTTTTAAGGCACTAGGTAAAAACCTAGGGTTCTATATCATTACTTTACATGGGAAATAAACCTAAAAAAGAACAAATTAAATAAAAACTCCCGTTTAACTGTACCGATGAAGGGGAAAAAATGCCAAAATTATAGATAATCAGAGTTCTCACTCAGCAATGTAAATTCTGGGCTCAGTTGTGGTTGTAAGTTAAGGACTACCTGTATAGGCTTTTTCCCCCATCCCCATCTATTTGCAACTTTTAAAAAAATCTATGTGGAAATTTATGTGCCATTTGCCTACGTTTTATGAATGTTTTTATTCAATCGACGAATGTTGCTTGGGACATTGGGTTATTTTGGTTTCACCTAATGATAGCTTATTTTTTGCCTCAATTGAAGTTAAGGCAAAGCCAACTTGACTGGCTGCCCTACAGCCAAACATCTTCTAAGTTCTGCTTTTCACATATGCTGTCTTTACCTAATATAAGAGAATATTTGTAGCTCAGTGTTTGAGCTGTGGGGTCCTTGGTGATCTCAGAGCTTAGTTGTTTTCTTGCAGACGTTTCATGACCCAACTTGGTAACATCATCAAGATTGGAAGAGAGTGGGGTTTGCTCTTATTGTCGTGGGGCTCCTCTAGGTGGTTTATATAATAGTGGTGACTATAATAGTAGATTTTGTTTATCTTTTTTAATGGTATAGCTCTATAGTTTTTAAAAATATAAATCAGAATGGAGAGAAGGGGAAGGAGGCGAGGAGAAATAGCAGAAGGATAGAGGGGAAAGAAAAAGAAAAGAAGACAAAGGAAAGAAGGAGAAGGAAGAGAGAACGAGAAGGGAAGGAGAGAAGAGAAAGGAGAGGAAGAAAAGGAGAAACAGGAGGATAAAAGGAGGAGGAGGAAAGAAGGAGAAAGAAAAGGTATGAAGAAGGAGAAAAAGGGAAGGAGAAAGAGAAAAGGATGGAGAAAGGTGAAGGAGGAGGAGAGAAAGAAAAGGACAAGGAGGAGAAAGAGAAGAGAAGGAGGAGAAGAAAAGGAGGAAAGAAGGAGAATTAGAAGGGTAAGGAGAAGGAGAAAGAGATGTGGGAGGAGAAAGATAAAAAAGGAGGGGAGGAGAGAGAAGGACAAGGAGAAGGAGCAGAAGAGAAGGGGGGACGAGGAGGAAGAGAAAGAAAGGAGAAAGAGGAAGAGGGGGAGAAGATGAAGGAGAAGAAGAAAAGGAGAGACAGCAGGATAGGAGGAGGAGAGATGAAGGAGGAAAGAAGGAGAAATAGAAGGGTAAGAAGGACAGAAAGAGAAGGAGAAACAGAAGTGGAAGGAGAAAGATAAAGAAGGAAGGAGGGAGGAGAAATAAGGACAAGAAGGAGAAAGAGAAAGTGAGAAGGAATAGAAGAAGCAGAAGGAGACCAGGAGAAGAAAGATGTCATTCAACACGCTAAGAAAGGCCTAAACAAATGTTTAATTCCCAGGCCTTTTCCTTCCCTTTTTTTTTTAAAATAAATCCATGTATTCATTTCTCCCTCTCTCTCCCCCCCCCTTCTCTCTCTTTCTCTCTCCCTCCCTCTCTCTCACACCCCCCCCCCATCCCCAATGTTCCCTCTGCTCTGGAATAACCCCTCCCCTCCCCTCCCCTCTCTCTGGCTTTCTGGGTTATGTGAAAAAAGCCCATGCCAAGCCAGCCTGTAGGAGTGGCAGGAGGCTCTCCAGGCTGCGCGTGACATGCTCTTTGACGTACTGTGTGGTCAAGAAGGCAGGCAGGCTGGAAAGGGATGGCACAGGGCGCCTGTGTGTGTGTGTGTGTGTGTGTGTGACTGTGACTGTGACTGTGTCTGTGTGTATGTGTGTGTGGGTTGAATCTGACTGCAATCCAAGCCTCGCACTTCAGCTTCCTGACCTGGCAGCCATTCAGAGGGACCCCACTAAGTGCTATTTCCTAAAGACACCAGCTTTTCATCACAGTCTTACCACGTTCGGCTTTCTTTTCCTTTTTCCATTAAAAATAAATCAATCAATCAATCAATCAATCAACAAATAAATTTTCTTGCTTTCTTCTTTCTTTTTTTTTTTAACAAGCCCTCGTTTGAAACACACAGAGAAGGGGAGAGAGAGAGGGAGAGAGAAAGAAACTGGACTCCTTTCGTGGAGGCCTTCCTCGCATTTGGAAGCCATCAAAACCCTGAACTCTAAACCGAAACGGTGTTGTTGTTGTTGTTTTTTGTGTTTTTTTTTTTAATGCCTTGTAATCGGCCCTCCGCGTTCCAGATGAAAAAGGAGCAAAAAAATAAAAAAAAATAAAAAAATAAAAACGTTTTATAGTTCTGGAGTTACAAGGTTTTAATTGCCTTTTTAAGAGCAGGGATGCTCCAGAGCTCCCCCTGTTTTATTTTTTTTATTATAATAATAATAATAATTTAAAAAAAAGAGCAGGCCGGATCTGTTTCTTGATAGCTGGTAAACCATCTCAGCTATTTTTATGAGATTTCTCTTCCTTCTTTTTTCCCCCCTTTTTTTCTTTCCCTGTTTTCGGCCTCCTATCTCTCACCACTGGGAAGCAACGGCCTCGATTTTTTTTCGGCCGTGACCCTTATAAAGGCATCGGCGGCGGTTCATTGGGTGGGTGAGGGGAAAAAAAGGGCTTGGAGTCAAAAATCAAGCTCTATAAATAAAGAGGCGAGAGGATGGCGACGGAGACGTGGCTGGGTTTTTTCCTTCTTTTTTTTTGCAAAAGGGAAGGTCGCAGGCATCTGGCGAAGCGGCTCCTTTAAGGAAACTGGATTTCTAAACATTATTCTTTTGCGTCGGGCTTGTGGAGCAAGGGGAAAAGAGGGCTTGCAAGGCCCTTTCAGTCGTTTCTTGGCTCCACTTTAAACAGGTTTCGCTTCCATATCAGGAAGATAACGTTTAGGGGGTTAAAGCCCCAGGCGAGAAAGCAGAGAGACGGCGAGTTCTAGTTCCATCTTAGGCATGAAAGCCGGTTGGGTGACTTCAGGTCAATCAGTAGGAGACTGTGAGGAGACTGTGAGTTCATGCCTTAGGCATGAAAGGTGATTGAGCGATTTTCGGACCAATCAGCAGGAGACTGTGAATTCTAGCCCTGCCTTAGGCATGAAAGGTGGTTGGGTGACTTCAGGTCAACCAGTAGGAGACTGTGAGTTCTAGTCCCGCTTTAGGCATGAAAGATGGTTGGGTGACTTTGGGTCAACCACTAGGAGACTGTGAATTCTAGTCCCACCTTTGGCATGAAAGGTGGTTGGGTGACTTTCGGACCAATCAGCAGAAGATTGTAAGTTCTAGTCCTGCTTTAGGCATGCAAGCTGGTTGGGTTACTTTGGGTCAACCACTAGGAGACTGTGAGTTCTAGTTCCACCTTACTATGAAAGGGTGGTTGGGTGACTTTGGGCCAATTCACTGGGAGACTATGAGTTCTAGTCCTGCCCTTAGGCATGAAAGCCGTCTGGGTGACTTTTGGATCAATCAGTAGGAGACTGCGAGTTCTAGTCCCTCTTTAGGCATGAAAGCTGGTTGGGTTACTATGAAAATCAGTTGGGTGTCTTTGGGCCAATTGCTAGGAGATTATGAGTTGTAGTTCAGTTTTAGGCATGAAAGCCAACTAGCCGAGTTTGGGCCAACCATCAGGAGACTGTGAGTTCTAGTTCCACCTTAGGCATAAAAGCCAGCTGGGTGACTTTGGGTCAGATAGTCTCTCTCTCTCTCTCTCTCTCTCTCTCTCTCAACACAACTCACAGTGTTGCTTCTGTGGGGAAAATAGGAAAAGGAAAGTGTATTGGATATGTTCGCCACCTTATATTATTTGCAAAAATAATAAAGACGGGATGCAAATAAATTTTAAAAAGTAACATATAACATTTGGATGGAAGGGAAGAGTCGATTTTAAAAGGGTTTCCACTATGGAGATATATATTTTTTTGTTTAAGTGAGATGAAAAACACCATTTCTGCTGCTGAATTAAGCTCAGGATTTGGGGCTTGGCTTAAGCCAATTGGAAAAGTTTTGCTTTGCTGTATGCAACAATTCTGCCAAAGGAAAATAAAAATAAAACCCCAAAGGATGCCTGAGAGATTCTCTGGCACATGTGCTTGGAGTTGGGGAAATATATCACCCATTCCATTTCACACAGGACTGACCAGCCTGGAACCTGATATCTGTTGAAAAAGTTTGCTCATTTCCCAAACTCTATAATTTGCCTTCTTTGCAGCAAAATTCCAATGAATGTTGGGATATTTATGTATTTGTTTTAATCCTGCCTTTATTATTGGTTATAAACAAGGTGATGGCCATATCTAATACTCATTTTTAAATACTCCTGTTTTCCTTATGACAATAACCCTGTGAGGTGGATTGGGTTGACAGAGAAAAACTGGACCAAAGCCATCCAGCTGGCTTTCATGGCTAAGGTTGAACTAGAACTCACCGTCTCCTGGTGATTGGCCCAAAGTCACCCAACTGGCTTTCCAACTAAAGGAAGGACTAGAACTCAGGTGTTTCATTACCCAAACTAGGTAATATCACCTGCTCAGCTTTCATGACTAAAGCAGGACTAGAACTCACAGTTTTCTGGTGATTGTCCCAAAGTCACCCAGCCTGCTTTCATGCTTCAGACAGGACTATAACCCCCAGTCTCCTGGTGATTGACTCGAAATCACCCATCTGGCTTTCATGCCTAAGACTTAAAAAAATATATATATTTTCAATTTTAAATTGGAGGATGTATTCATTTGCTTTTATTTAAACCTCTTTTCATTTATTTTAAGACAGGACTTGAGTGCTGGAAGCTGCCCCAAGTGCTAGGCTGTGATAGGATGGAGTATAAATTAAACACAAATTGAAGGAGGTGTTTGTGGTGCATTTTCAGCTCAGGCAACAATGAATGTATCCCTTTGTGAAAGTGAGCGCCAAGAAGAGGTACACCTCATTTCTATTCTCATGTAACACATGAACACACATGCGAAAACAAAGGAAAAGAGCTGAATAACTGCACTTCTCCCTCTGCTCAAATACTGCCCAGTTCTTTTTGTTTTGTTCCCAAATTTTAGATATTTTATTTTTTAAAAATCTTATCCTTCAAGATTGTAATCATTTGCTGCTCCAGGGATTGCTTCATTGGCAATGGATCAAATTTAGGGCAAGCCAAACAAAAGAAAATTGAATTGTTGAAGGCCACCATTGGAAAAAAGGGTTGAAACGGTGCCTACCAGATGTGGGTGGACTCCATGTTTGCTTGCTTGACTTGTAGGTGGATATTTATTAATGAAACTTATATAGCCCCCTCCTGCTAAGCCTAAAGACAGCCTGGAACAATCCTGATGCACTGCAAAATTCTCAGGAAATTCTTAATACGGCATCCCTGATCAGTGCCTTCTAGATGCCTTGGGATACTTCTGGATATTTAACTAACACTTGGAGGGACTCAGCAACCCCAGAAGAAAAAACAGGAGATATCTACAACAGACAGTGTAAAGTCTGCAACATCTGCTATGTAGGACAAACAGGCGGAAAACTAGCAGAACACATCCATGAACACCAATTGGAGTCAGAAATCATGATGAAAACTCCTTAACTGCACGACATGTGGACTCAACCATAATTTCAACTGGGAAACTGTAAGCAATTTAGATCGAGCCAAGTCCAAAAATTTCAGAGAATTCCTGGAAGCCTGGCACTCAGACAAATCGGCCATCAACAGACAGATAGAAGGAAACAACATCTACACGGCATTCAAAAGAGACAGTCAAAAAGGTAAAACACCTCCTGACCCTCAATCAGTACACAGATAAGCAAATATTAACATCAAGATTAAAACCAGACAAGTAATCAAATGGTAAACAACAGCCTAATCACCAAGAACACTCCCACCAACATTGATAAGGCACGTTTATAAGGTGTATAAATCTAGAATAACCCCACTCCTCTCTAGCACTGATGATGCTCCCCAGTTGGATAATGAAGCATCTACAAGAAAACAACCAAGCTCAGAAAGCACTAAGGATCCCACCCTTGAGACTGCTGAAAAGTCAAAACCATTAAACCTGGGAACAGCAGAACATGGAAACCATGTGCTGTATCAGGCTAGGTTTTAAGCAATAGTCAGAAAACTCGATTGTCCAAAACAAGATGTTTATCAAGTTTTGGAGTGAACCTTTGCTGTTGCTACTATTTTAGCTTCTCAGCTTGCCAACAAACTTGTGGGGAGGGAAAAGGGAGATGGAATGTAGACTCTGGACATCAAGAAAACAGCTGTGAGAACCAAGGACATTTTGGCATGTGTTTGCCAGAGCCAAAGACTTTTTCTCATAACAATACAATGGGATTTAACTGGACAATGGGACATGGTCTAATACGAGGAGGGAGGAACTATACTTTAATTATGTGGGTTTGCGTGGGAATTAGTTAGATCTGGTTTTGCCCTCATCTGTGCAATAAAGTTTTGCATTAAGAGTTTGGATAGTCTCAGCCATGTTTGCTTTGGTTGGGTTCGTCAGTCGAAACGTTGACAATGTTCTTCTGAAAGGCTAAGCCAGGGGTCAGCGCTGAGAATCGAAGAAAGCCAAGGAGAGAATGGAAGCATGCCAGATCCAGAAGCATCTCATTGTTCATAGAAAGCCCAAGCTCACAAAAAGCCCCACGATCACCTTAAATGGAGAATCCTCCAAACTGTCTGGAGAAGGGTAAAAATGAGTCAACCTGGAGAACCACTCCAAACTGGGTAGAAGTTTCACTTTTGAGGAACCTCTACTCAGGCCTCGTGTCCTCCGGATCCATCCTAGATGTTCCCAACTTGTCTACCTTTCGCAGAGGAGAAACGAGAGCGGTTTCTCTATGAGGTAGACCATTTGTAGGACTTGGAAATGTGGAAACGAGCCTCCCCTTGGCGTCCAGCGTGGGTTATTGGCTTTGGCCTCTTCCCACTCTCCCAAGCTTGACGTTTGTGACAGGGAGAGACGAACATCGGGGAGGAGAACGAGAGCCAACAGCATCACTGGGCATCCCCTCTCTTAATTCAGCATGGCTCTAAGCAAGTTGGAGAAGACAGACGTGTAGCTTTTGGCGGCCAGCTGCTCAGTAAACTTCTCCTGTCTCGCTGGAAAGGAGAAACAGCTGCCGGAGTTGAAAGCAGCTGCGGTCAGCAATAAAGTGGCCCCTGGTCAGCTCCGTTCTCACCAGTAGGTGGTATTGTGGTCAGCCTTGACTGGGAGGAGGCATTCCACCAGGGCAAGGCACAAAGAAGGCACTGTTGTCAGGCTTCCCCTCCATCCAGAAAGTAAGGAAAGTGGGGGAAGGAGAACAAACCATGCCATAGACCGTCATTACCGCCCAATCTTCTTGTGTGGTCACTCTTGGAAACAATTAACGCTCTTTCTGTGATGACGGTGGCCGCCAAGAAAAGGAATCGGACTTGGATCCTTGAGGGGTGAAAGGCTTCCTATGAATTCTGTGTGTGGTAGATAGGATTGGTCCCAATAAAGGAGAAGATTTTCAGCTCAAGGATTGAAATGAGGAGTCCCGGGTGACCTCTGAGCTGGGTGGTTTTCTTGCAGACATTTCCTGACCCAACTAGGTAATAACATCATTGCTAGAAAGGAGCGAGGTTTGCAGAGAGGAGGAGGAGGAGGAGGAGAATTGTGGGCTCCTTGGTGCTCTCTGAGCTTGGTTGTTTTCTTGCAGACGTTTTGTGACCCAACTAAGTTACATCATCAGTGCTACAAGGGAGTGGGGTCTGCTCTCTTTTGAAGTGGCTTGCCACGTCAGTGTTAGTGGGAGTGTTTCGGGTTGGTTCCGTTGATTAGGCTGTTGTTTACAATTGGACTGTTTGTCTGAGTTGGTAGTTCCTTGATTGAGGTAAACAGAGAATGAACCGCACTTCCTTCTAGCACTGATGATGTTACCGAGTTGGGTCATGAAACGTCTGCAAGGAAAAAATCAAGCTGAGAGAGCACCAAGGACCTCAACGTCCTCCTCTTCATCCACTTCCTCCTCCTCCTCTTCCTCACATACACTACTCCCTTCTAGCACTGATGATGTTACCTAGTTGGGTAAAGAAACGTCTGCAAAAAACCCACCAAATACAGAGAGAACCAAGGACCTCTCAGATATGATAGGTCTTGATCCCTCCATCTAGCCTTCTCCAGCATGTTATGACTTGGAGTTCCACAGTGCTTGGAGATGACCAGAATTCAGGAAGCTGAGCTAAAATTGTGTGGACATGCTGTTGTTTTCAACTTCCTTGAAAAAATACTCCACAAGTAGTCTTCCTCCTCCTCCTCCTCCTCCTTCTTCTCCTCCTCCTTCTTCTCCTCCTCCCCCCCTCCCCCTCCTCTTCCTCTTTTCACTTCCAAATTGGTTTTTTTTTCCAGGGTATATTCTTCTACCAGAGAAAGATTTGAGGATATTGGTCTTTACTGAGCTGTCTTAGTCAAATTTGACAAGAGGGGACATTTTATTGGTTCAGAGATTCCATTATCGAGAAGATAGACTCACGGGGTTGGAAGGGACTTCTGAGATCTTCTAGTCCAACCCCCTGCTCAAGGCAGGAGATGCTGTAGCAGTGTTTCTCAACTTTAGTGCCTTGAAGATGTCTGGATTTCAACTCCCAGAATTCCCTAGCCAGCAGCTGGCTGGGGAATTCTAGGAGTTGAAGCCCAGGCATTTTCAAGGGACCAAGGTTGAAAAATACTGCATTATAGCATTGCAGACAAATGTCTGTCCAGTCTCTTCTTAAATACTTCCAGTGTTGGAGCACCCACAACTTCTGGAGGCAAGTTGTTCCACTGAAGACGTTGCACTTCTCATCCAAGGGGCTTCTTCAGTTCTGACATCTGGCTCCTTGCTGTCTCCTTTTTGCTCACACAGCAAATACTCTTTCAGTTTCCAAACAGCCCTCAACTCTCTCACACACACTGAACAGGACGTTAGCCAGAGGAATGGTGGGAGGCAGAGGCAAAAATTTTTATCCTTATTTTCCTCGCCCAAAACTAAGCCCGATCACATAGTTTTGTAGTGAAGCATGGGTATCCAGCTCATACAGAATAACAGTGGTGGGACCTTGGAGGTCCTCTAGTTCAACCCCCTGCTTAGGCAGGAAACCCTACACCATTTCAGACAAATGGCTGCCCAATCTCTTCTTAAAAACCCCCAGGGATGGAGCATTCATAACTTCTGGAGGCAATTTATTCCACTGTTAAATTTTTCTCACCGTCAGGAAATTTCTCCTTAGTTCCAGGTTGCTTCTCTCCTTGAATAGTTTCCACCTGTTGCTCCTTGTCCTGCCTTCAGGTGTTTTGGAGAATAATAGCTTGACTCCCTCTTCTTTGGGGCAGCCCCTGAGATGTTGGAACAGTGCTATCATGTCCCCCTTCATCCTTCTTTTCATGAAATTAGACACATCCAGTTCCTGCAACCTTTCTTCAAATGTTTTAGCCTCCAGTCCCCTCATCCTCTTTGAACTATATTTCACCAGCTTCCTCTTAGCCACTGGGATGATCTTCCAGAACATCTGAATAGAGGAGACTGTAAAATGGGAGGTTCCTTGGGTCAACAAACCAGTTATAGTCTCGCGCAAGGGTGGGATTCAAATTTTTTAACAACCAGTTCTGTGGGTGTGGCTTAGTTGGTGGGCGTGGCTTGGTGGTCATGTGATTGGGTGGACGTGGCTTGGTGGTCATGTTATTGGCTGGGCGTGGCCAGCTCAATATCACTCACACTGAGGCATGCATGTCTTTGCCTGGCCTCTCATGACAGTGGGGATGCTGCCACAGTCGTAAGTGTGAAAAATGGTCATAAGTCACTTTTTTCAGTGCCTTTGTAACTTTGAATGGTCACTCCACACAAGCAATGTACCAGCAAAGGAGGGGAAAAAAGCTCCAGAGCTCCAGAGACGTTCCAGAGACAGGTAGTCTAGTCCTGCCAAGAATGTCATAAGGGTTAACGGAGAGGCAGTTTCAGTAAGCAACACCAGAATGTTTCCTTCCTGCCTTCCTTACAGGATTAGGCCAGTAATTTCTTCTAACATCCAGTTCTCCAAACTGCTTAGAATGTAATGAACAACCGGTTCTACCGAATAGGTGCAAACTGGTAGAATCCCACCCCTGGTCTCGCGTTAAAGAGCCAATCTGATGTGGCTCATCTTTTCTGGGTTTTATGCCATAATGTCAAGATGCCTCCTGATGGGGATTCCAGGTAGGATCAGACCACCTCTGAAAGAGGGCCATAAATGAAGATTTCTTATATAGCTCTTTTTATTACCTCACCCTGGCAGAAGGTAGGGGGACCCAATTAGAAAATCATCACTAGCGGTGCTGGTAACGCATAAAAAGGCTTTTATCTGGCATTAAGAAAAAGGAAGAACAATATTTTTTTATTAAGGCATTTAAGGCCGACGAAAAGATTCATACCTGCCTTTTTTTTTCATGAGTGCACTCCAAAATATTCTATTGGTACCCATTCATATAAGAAAATAGATCGTCCTTCCTTCCCTCCTTCTTTCCTTCCTTCCTTCCTTCCTTCCTTCCTTCCTTCCTTCCTTCCTTCCTTCCTTCCTTCCTTCTTTCTTTCCCTTCCCCCTTCCAGTTTGTTTGTTTGTTTCTCTCTCTCTCCCTCTCCCACTCTCTTTTTCCACCTTTATTACTTTTACAAATAACTCAACCTCCTGAACATACCTATAATTTTCCTTCCTCCTCCTATTTTTCCCACAACAACCTTTTGAGGTGAGTTGGGCAAAGAATAACTAGCCCAAAGTTACCCAGAATGCTTTCATTCCTAAGACAAGACTAGAACTCACCATCCCCTTGTAATTGGCCAAAGTATCCCTGCTGGCTTTCCTGCCTAGGGCGGGACTAGAACTCGCTGTCTCCTGGTGATTAGCCCAAGTTCACCCAATAAGCTTTCATACCTAAGGTGGGACTATAACACACAGTCTCCAGGTTTCTTGGCAAGCACTAGGCCAAACTGGCTCCCTATGTTCAGTATACACTCAATATACCGTGATTCTATATATATAGAATTGTCAAGATGCTCTTAATCTTACACGGGAAAAGACCCGAACACACCTAGACCTAGATACCTGTACCCATGAAAATCTATCTATCTATCTATCTATCTATCTATCTATCTATCTATCTAT
>BLBF01000036.1:29365151-29375470 GCA_015471245.1 Laticauda colubrina
TCCTTCCTTCCTTCCTTCCTTCCTTCCTTCCTTCCTTCCTTCCTTCCCTCCCAAGAAAGGTCATAAAATGGGGAAGAATTCCCTTAACAATTTCCTTACTTAACAACAGAAATTTGGGGTGCAATTGTGGGTATAAAAATCAAGGATTACCTTTGTAGGCCGACTTAGAAACTCAGGATTGTCAGAGTTTATGAACTGAATTTAAGTAATCCCACTGGTTTTCAACTGCACATGTATTGGCTGCAGGGAAACTCTACATAATTTTCTGCTTGTAAGAATTTACATCCATTAAATAAATAAATATATACGTTAACATGAAAACAGAAATTAGCCTGGTTAAGACAATGTGGATTTCAATCATTGAAATCCAAATGTCACCCCTAGCACTAATCCATGGGGGAAACTGAGGTAAGCCCACTTTTTCTCCCCAAGCAAAGCCAAATGGGAGCTGTAACAAAAATAGCCACATTTTTCATCGTAATTATGCCATATAAACTGTGCTGTATTTATTTATCTTTGCTGGCATTCGTTGGGTCCCGATTATTCCCCAAATTCTTTGAAAGGTTACAGCCAAAGATTATCCTCCTTTCCTTTTCCTATAAGCAGTGAAAAATACATCCGAAATTCAGATTGTAAAAACCTTTTCTGCAAAATGCATTAGTTGTAAAGTTCGGCTGCCATTCCATTGTTATTGTTTTTCTTTTGGAACCTTGTAAAACTTGTTTGAATAAAAGAGGATCTGATCTCTCCGTTGGGATGCCAAAATAATTCCAATTAGATTAGAACTGAATTTGCACTAAATGCAGTTGTGTCCGACCTTGGCAATTTTGAGATCAGTGGACTTCAACTCCCCATGCTGGCTGGGGAATTCTGGGAGTCGAACTCCACAAGTCATATTAGTCCCCAAGATTGGACACCCTTAACTGATAAATGCAATGATTGTCACAAATTATTATTAATTATTGTCACACCACATTTTACAAATTATTGTTGCACCACATTCACCGCTCAATAATACAGGTAGTCCTCGACTTACTGCAGTTTATTTGGTGACAATCTAAGGTTATGACGGCGCTGAAAAAAGCAACTATTTTTCACACGTTGCAGTATCCTTGTAAAATGAAGACCCAGATTGTTGGGGGCAAGATGCTGACTCTGTAAACCGCTGAGAGAGGGCTGTAAAAGCACCGTAAAAAGGTGTATAAGTGCCCTCCCTCTCTTCCTTCCCATGGTGGTGCAGTGGTTAAAATGAAGTATTACAGGCTGACTCTGCTCACTGCCAGGAGTTCAATCCTGACTGGCTCAAGGTTGATTCAGCCTCTGATCTTTCCTTGGTGGGTAAAACGAGGACCCAGATTGTTGGGGCAATATGCTGACTCTGTAAAACTGCTTAGAGAGGGCTGTAAATGCATTATGAAGCGGTACATAGGTCTAAGTGCTATTGCAAGCTAACTCTGCCCACTGCCAGGTGTGTGATCCTGCCAGGATCACTGCCAGACCCTGACCCGAGTCAAGGTTGACTCAGCCTTCCATCCTTCCGAGGTGGGTAAAATGAGGACCCAGATTGTTGGGGGCAAGAGACTGACTCTGTAAACTGCTTAGAGAGGGCTGGAAAGCATTGTAAGTCTAAATACTATTGCTATTTTAAATTCACGGGGTCTCCGTATATTCTAAAGCGCTGATCGTGCCTCAGTGTTCAGTTGAAAGCAATTTGAGTGTAGCTGCTTGCCAGGATTGTGAGTGTGCACATGAGCCACCAGAAGCTGCACCAGGAAGCGTGTGTAATACTCACTTGTTCATATCACCTCTCTCCGGCCTCCAGCCCAAACTCTTTCAAATATAGCCCTAGAGAACCACAACAAGTTCTGTTGGTCTTGTTTGATGATTACACTTATGTAACAACCTCCCTCAAAGGAATTTGGCGAGCCATATATGGTTCTCCTTTATTTTTATCCTTCTCAAGAAGACTGGGGTCTCCAACTTTGGCAACTTTAAGACTTGTGGACTTCAACTCCCAGAGTTTCTCAGCCAGCTTTGCTGGGAGTTGAAGTCCACAAGTCTTAAAGTTGTCAAGGTTGGAGATCTCTGGGCTAGAAAGTGAGGAGGGCAGACAGTCCTATGTGTTTGGAGGAGCACTGGACACAGGTCTTCCCAGTTGGGAATGGGCCAACTTGCCAACTTGCTGCCAACAACTTGCCACAGCCAACTCGCTGCAGGACAATTTACCAATTCTCTTTAATGATTGAAAATAAACAAACAGTATTTTAATTTTTGCCATTCGCATTTCGTTATGTCCCTCCTTTGGCGTCCTTTCTTTCTATTCCACCATTTCTTCGGTATTAGTGTAACTCTTCTCCCACAGTAGGTTGCCCTCAGGGGTGGGATTCTACCAGTTCGCACCTATTCACTAGAACTGGTTGTTAACACTCTAAGCAGTTTGGAGAACCGGTTGTTAGAAGAAATTGCTGGCCTAATCCTGTAAGGAAGGCAGGAAGGAAACATTCTGGTGTTGCTTACAGAAACTGCCCGTCCGTTAGCCCTTATTACATTCTTTGCAGGACTAGACTTCCTGTCTCAGGAACGTCTCTGGAGTTTTTTTTTCCTCCTTTGCTGGTACTTTGCTTGTGTGGAGTGACCATTCAAAGTTACAATGGCATTGAAAAAGTGACTTATGACCGTTTTTCACACTTACAACTGTTGCAGCATTCCCACAGTCATGAGAGGCCAGGTGAGGAGATGTATGCCTCGATGTGAGTGATATTGAGTTGGCCATGCCCAGCCAGTAACATGACCACCAATCCATGTCCACCCAGTCACATGAACGTGAAGCCATGTTCACCCAATCATATGACCACCAAGCCACACCCGCCAACTAAGCCATGCCCACAGAACAGGTTGTTAAAAATTTCGAATCCCACCCCGGTTGCCCTGTAGCAAATTGGCCATGGCGAGTTGTCTGTAGCGAGTTAGCCATGGGTTTGTTGGCCCTTTAATTTTTAAAGAATTTTTAATTCTTCTTTTTAAGAGATTGGAGAACCATTTGTTCTGAAGTGATGTAGGGTTCTATTCTACTCTATTCTATTCTCAATAAAGATTCTATACTATTCTATTCTATTCTTCTATTCTATTCTCAATAAATAACAGATAACAGATAAATCAGAGTTGGAAGGGACCTTGTGGGTCATCTAGTCCAACTCACCACCCAAATGGGAGACCCTACACCATTTCTGACAAATGGCAGTCCAGTCTCTTCTTGAAGGTCTCAAGTATTGGCGCTTCCACAACTTCTGAGGGCAAGCTGTTCCATTGGTTGATCGTTCTCCCTGTCAGAAAGTTCCTACTTATTTCCAGGTTAAATCTCTCCTTGTTCAGTTTCCATCCATTATTCCTTGTCTGGCCTTTGGGTGTTTAGAAAATAGCTTGACCCCTTCCTCCTCTCTGTGGCAGCCCCTCAGATATTTGAAGACTGCTCTCATGTCTCCTACTCATCCTGGTTGCTCTTCTCTGCACTTTTTCTAGAATCCCAACATCTTTTTTATAATGTGGTGAACAAAACTGGATGCAGTACTCTAGGTGTGGTCTTACTAAGGCTTTATGGAGTGGCATTAGTGCCTCCCTTGATCTCGATTGTATCCTCTGTTCATGAAAATTAGGATTGCGTCAGCTTTTTTGCCTGCAGCTGCACACGGCTGCCTAAAGATTCTATTCTATTCTATTCTATTCTATTCTATTCTATTCTATTCTATTCTATTCTCAATAAATATTCTATTCTGTTCTGTTCTATTCTCAATAAAGTTTCTGTTCTGTTCTGTTATTCTATTCTATTCTGTTCTATTCCAAAGAGTCTATTTTATTCTACTCTACTCTACTCTACTCTACTCTACTCTACTCTACTCTAGTTGACTCGACTCGACTCGACTCAACTCATTGTCAAAGACCCCTTCCCAGTTTGGGATGCGGTTAAAAAAGCGAAGGGATCTAAGCTAGAACTAAAGAGTAATTTCCTGACAGTAAGAAAAATTAACCAGTGGAACGGCTTGCCACTGGAAGCTGTGGGTGCTCCATCACTGGAGGTCTTTAAGAAGAGACTGGACCACTGCTTGTCTGAAATGGTACAGGGTCTCCTGCTTGAGCAGGAGGTTGGACGAGATGACCTCCAACTCTTTTATTCTGTTAATCCCATTGGGGGTGAGAAGGTTTTTCAGAATTTGGGGGCGGAGGTACTTCAGCCCTATAAGTAAGCGAATGAATGAAGAAAGGGTGCATTCCAGAGCTCCACACCCAATTTTACCAGGACTTCACCTTTTTGGTATAAGAAGTCAACACTGCTTCCCAGAGGACACCAACTGTACATGACCCACATTACACGAAAGGTGAGATGTCAAAACATAAGCTCCAAATTTATGACATCCTCCAATTTATACAGTCACGGCTTTTTTAAAAAAAAAAAAAAAAACACGTCTTCGGAGATTAATGGGCCCAGTGTAAAACAATGCTATATTACGGGCATATTTCAAATGGGACAGGACAGCACTGGCTTCCCTTGTTTTAAATTATACGTTGTTGGCCTTGCAGGGTTGCATAATTTTGGAGTGTCAGGGCTTTGTTGAAGAGGCAGGCGATGACATGTAAGGCTGGAATAAAACAGGAGGCGACCGTAATCTGCTTTAAACAAAAAAAAATTAAAAATTCTTGCTTTTGGGTTCAGTTTTGGGTGCTTTTTTGATGGGGCTTATCCAACAGGCTTTGTACCTTATTTTCCTGTCTTTTTAATTAGATAATTTATGGGGCTGTTGCTGAGGCTATGCTTTGAGCAGGGGGGAAAAACCCCAACATGTTGGCACCCTCCTCCCTTTTACGGGCAAATTCCGTGTCTAACCTAAATTAGAACAGTATCTCCTTGTGAAAGGTTAAAAGTGTACTTTTTCAGTCTTGATATTAAGCCTGGAAAAACACTGATTGAAGACATTTTGGTGGCTCGGAAGAAGGCCAAGAATTGGCCTCTTCCAGCCTGTTTGACGCACAAAAAGGGAACGAGAAGGCAGAAAGTTCCTTTATACCTGAAGTCAGCCAACTAGATCAGGGGAGCAAAGACCAGCCTGGGGGACAGTGTCCTCCAGTGACTTTTTGGCCAAGTGTATAGATTAAAATGGGTCTTGTGAGGACATACAGAAAATAGGATCAACCTAACACGAATTGTGGGGTCTTTAGTGGTCTCCGAGCTTGGGTTTGCTTTTGTTTCTTTTACAAAAATTAAACTTTATTAAAGATTAAAAAGAAAAATATGTACAGTGTCATATACAACATTTCATTACAAATGAAACCAATATATAAATACAAATAATTGGCATAAAACATATAAATCTTATCAGCTAAGACAATGTAGTCATTTATTGAAAATAATTTTACTAATATTCACTTTCTATTTTTGGTATGTGTTCTTAGTTTAAACACTTCATGTTTCAAATACTTATCTTTTAATTTCTTGGTTTTTCTTCTTCATCCAATTATACCATTTTTCCCAAGCTGTAATATACTTCAAGTCTACCTCATCCCTAAGTTTTTGTGTGAGAAGGTCCATTTCTGTGCAGTCGAGAACTTTCTGTTTTATTAAATTATTTGTTGGCATTTGATCACCCTTCCAACATTTATTGCCAACGCAATTCTTGAAGCCGTTATTATATGGAGAATTAAGTATTTTATTTCCTTTGGATAGTCCCCTTTTAACATTCCCAACAAAAATATTTCAGCCTTAAATTCCAATTGTATGTTTGAAATTTCTTTTTTTGTACCTTCTTTCATGCTTGGTGGCTTTGCCCAAAAAGCAAAAAGTATTGGAAAAACATTAGAATGTGGATAAAAGAAATTATTGAAGACATTTCATGACCCAACTAGCTAACATCATCAGGGCTAGAAGGCAGTAGGGTATGCAGGGAGGAGGAAGGAGGAAGAGGAAGACTGTGGGGTCATTTGTGCTTTCTGAGCATGGTTGTTTTTTTTTGCAGACTTTTCATTTCCCAACTAGGTAACATAATCAGTGCTAAGAAGTGGGGTTTAAAGGGAGGAGGAGGAGGAGGAGGAGGAGGATGACTACTGTGGGCTCCTTGGTGCTCTCTGAGTTTGGTTGCTTTCTTTCAGACATTTCATTCCCCTTCAATGTAACATCATCCGTAACCACATCATGCAGGTGATCTTTGGAGTTAGGGGTTCGCCTGAACCGGCCCGAACCGGGAGAATCCCACCGGTGATATTAGCGTTAACTCTTGTCCCGCAGCGAGTTGTCCTGCAGTGAGCTGCCTGTGGCAAATTCTCCCAGACCCCTTCAACTCGGTGGGAACGGCAAAAGTCACGTGGAGAAGGAATGGGGAAAGATGCTTGACTTTTGCGTTTATGATTGAAAGGAAATTGTTAAGCCCGTAATAAGATGCTCTTTAAACCTTTCAGCGTCTTAAGCCCCTCCTGCTTTTTTACATTGTCATTTCCAAAGCTGGCAACCTAAAGGATAAGACGAAAACAACGGCCTCTAAAGTGAAGCATTAGATCACGCTTGGAGAAAGCCGAAGGTTCCTTCTTTTTAAAAGATGAAATGAGGAACTGAAAATAAACTGATTATCCGTGCATCAAAGGGACCAGTTGCTAAGCGTTTCTGGATTGGAAGGATAAGATATCCGCTCTTCGCTTATTACAGCTTTCTTGATCCAGGGAGATTTAAGCAACTGGTCCCAATTAGATGTTTTTAAGCTAGACAAACGGCCGTCCATAAAGGCATATTTATAGAACAACTTAAAAAACTGTGGAGATTAAAACGACAAGGAGAGGTGGGTCACTCCCTCCCTCTTACCCCAAGTCATTTACGGACCATTAACTCCAGAGAGGGATCCTAAGCACCAATCTAGTGTAGGGAAATTAAATCATTTAACTTGAGTTAAATCAGGATGATAAATGGTGGCACATAAGTGGAAGGGACAACAGAAAGGTTTAAGGATTGCGTTTATAAGCCTGGAAGATTTGGGAACTGGGGAGGGGGCTGTTCTTCCAACCAGGTCATCTTATTCTGGAAGAGGAGGGGGAACATACTAAGGCAGATGATACAGGGAGTCTGAAGATGATACAGCTGTATACTTACGACTGCAATTGAGCCCCCCAAAATTGTCGCTAAGCGAAAACAGCGCTATTAAAGTGAGATTTGCCCCATTTCTTGCCACGGTTGATAAGTGAGTCACTGCCGTTGTTAAGTAAATCCAGTTTCTCCTGTGTCTTTGCTTGTCGGGAGGTCACAAAAGGGGATCATCTGATCCCGGTATTGTCCCCTGAAGCTGATCTTGACTGCTTCAGTGTTGCCAGACTGGGGCTGAGGGAATAGGGAAAAGGGGGAATAGAGATAGCTGGGATTTTGTAGTCAAAACAAAATACTTCCTCTTGGGAACCAAGGACATTTTCCCACTGGGTTGCAGGAAGGCAGAGTGATGTCACCTGTCAACCAAACCATGCTGTGATTGGACCACGTGATTGTTTTGAGAAAGTGACAAGCGTTTACTTTTAATTGGGTAAAAATCGTGGCAGTCTCCAGAGTTGGTTTTCACCAGATCTGTGCCAAGTGTTGTGATTCGCCGACAGATGGTGCAGATGGCAGCAGAATCGGACAGTGAGGAAAAAAGGGTACCAGTCAGGGAGTCTGGAGAGGACTCGGATGAGGGTCCTGCGTCCGATGCAGCGATGGGGCTAGGACCATCTGGGAGTGGGGTGCTGACTCCGAAGCCTTTGGAGTCTGGCAGCAGCGAGGCGGACGATCCAGGGGAGCCTGTTCCCAGTGCACAGAGCTGCTAGAAGACAAGAGCAGCTGAAGCAGAAGGGGCGACTCTGGAGTAAGTCTGGGAGATGATTGCCTCTCCCATAAGGAATAAAAATCAGACCTCAATTACGAAACTTTTGCAGGAAGCAAAATAGTTCAACAGTTTCCGAGTCTTTCTTGAAGCTCTGTGAACTCTGGTTGGTTTTTTTTCTGGGACTTTGGTTGATTTATGTTATAATTAATTGGACTTCTGTTTTTTGGCAGCAATCAACGGCACTGAAAGGCGTGCTCTTATCTGGGGGAACTGTTTATAATTAGTTCTGGCTGGGAATGCAAGTAACTCCCAGAGTTGCATTAAAATAGGTTTCACTTTTAAAATAAGTTTGTGTTTCATTAAGTTTGATGAAGTCTGGATCAGAACACCAATATGATATATCGAATAAAGCGGTTCTTTGAGGAAATCTACCTGCCTCGGAGTTTTGCTTTCTATGGGTCTATTACTTGGAACCCTGATACCCGGGGCACTGCAACCATCATAAATATGAGTCAGTTGCCAAGGGCCTGGATTTTGGTTGTGAGATCACGGGATTGCTTCAATGGTCATAACAGTGAAAAATGCCCATGAGCTATTTTTTTCAGTGCCATTGTAACTTCGGTCACTGAACAAACTATTTTGTTAAGTCGAGGACTGCCTGCATTTCTTTATGTATTGATATTTCAAATTGAAATAACCTATTTGCTGCTTTTCCAGCCTTTGAGGCTGCCAACAGCCACCAGTATACTGACTCAGCAACCAGTAAAGTCACATAAAGAAAGAAGCAGCCATCAGAACAAACAAATAAACAAACAAAAAATACTAGCCACTGACCCTCAAGGCCAAAAGGAAAAAAATGTCTTCTGCATCCTCCAACTGAGATGGGACAATCCAGTAAAAGAGTTCATTCCCTCCCTTTAGGGAAGAGTCTGTTTCTCCTTTGTGCAACTGGCCTTCTCCTACCACGGTTGATTGGAAGTCCACCTTGATAGTGGTCAACCAAAGGGGATTTGGAATGAGGGTAGTTGGAAGAAGGGACCTCTGAAGGTAAGAAGAAATAGAAGGAAAGTCCTAGTCTAGTGGGGCTTAAGGAGTAGAGAAGAAAGAGAAGAGGAAGGGAGAAGGACTATGAGGTTTTTGATGCTCTCTGAGAATTCATTGTTTTCTTGCAGATGTTTCATTACCTGACTGGGCAACATGATGAGTGCCTACAAGGAAGTGGGGTTTGGGAGGAGGAGGAGGAGGAGGAGGAGGAGGAGGAGGAGGAGGAGGAGGAGGAGGAGGAGGGGAGATTTAAACTGGAAATAAGGAGAAAATTTCTGACAATGAGAACAATCAACCCATGGAACAGAAGTTGCCCTTGGAAGTTGTGGGAGCTTCATTACTGGAAACTTTCAAGAAAAGATTGGATTGCCATTTGTGAAAAATGGTGTAGGGGGTTGGACAGGGGGTTGGACTAGATGAACTACAAAGTCCCTTCCAATCTGATTATCTGTTATCTGAGGAGGTGGAGGAAGAGTAGGGGGACTGTGAGTTTTTGGTGCTCTCTGAAATTTCACTGTTTTCTTGCAGATGTTTCATAACACAACGAGGTAACGTCATCAGTGCTACAAGGAAGTAAGGTTGATTGGTAGGAGGAGGAGGAGGAGGAGGGTGAGTTCTTGGTGCTCCTTGAAATTTCATTGTTTCCTTGCAGACTTTTTATTACCCAACTGGGTAATGTCATCAGTACTACAAGGAAGTGAGGTTTGCAGGCAGGAGGGTGGGGGGAAGATTGTGAGGTTCTTGGTGCTCTCTGAGATTTTATTGTTTACTTGGAGACATTTCATTACCCAACTAGGTAATGTCATCAGTGCGACAAGGGAGGGAGGTTTGCAGGGAGGAAGAGGAGGATTAGTGTGAGGTTCTTGGTCCACTCTGAGATTTCTTTGTTGTGTTGCAGACATTTTCAGGACCCAACTGGGTAACATCATCAAGGCCAGTAGGGAGTAAGGTTTGCAGAATAGAGAAGAAGGAGGACTCTGGGATTCTTGCTGCTCTCTGATATGTCACTGTTTCCTTGCAGACGTATCATTACCTGATTAGGTAACACCATCAGTATTAAGTCCATTGTTTTAATGGGAGATGATGCCCTCAGTGGATGACCAATTGGGATTTGAACAACCCCCGGAAATCCCCAGACAGGACACTCTCAGTAGCAAAATGTAGGCCCGCGGGCCCCGCTACTACTACTACAACCTCCAAACCCCCCTCCCTCTGAACAAACTCCTCGTTCAGACGACTGCTCACCCTTACGGACCGAAGGGCAGGTTAGAAAGCACCACGGGGGCTCCAGAAGATGCACCACAAACATGAACATAAAAGGCAACGACAAAATGGCAAGAGGTTAGGTTAGACTTGAGCTGATCCTGCCATCCAGAAGCACAAAAGAGCTTGTCAAGTTGTCACCAGCAATACAGGGAGAGGAGAAGGAGGAGGAGGAGGAGGAGGAGG
>BLBF01000036.1:29381231-29391264 GCA_015471245.1 Laticauda colubrina
GATAGATAGATAGATAGATAGATAGATAGATAGATAGATAGATAGATAGATAGATAGATAGATAGATAGATAGATGATAGAATACTTTGTTGGCCAAGTGTGATTGGACACACAAGGAATTTGTCTTGGTGCAAATACTCTCAGTATACATAAAAGAAAAGAGACATTCATCAAGAATCATCAGGTACAACACTTAATAATAGTCATAGAGTATAATAAGCAATCAAATCATACTAGGAAACAGTCGATATAAATCATAAGGATACAAGCGACAAAGTTACAGTCATACAGTCACAAGTAGGAGGGGATGGGTGATAAGGAGTGATGAGAAGATTGATAACAATAGTAGTGCACTACTATTTACAAACTTTGTAAATAGCTGGACAGTGTTGAGGGAATTATTTGTTTAGCAGAGTAATGGCGTTCCGGGAAAAAACTCTCCTTGTGTCCAGTTTTTCTGGTGTGCAGGGCTCTATAGCGTCATTTTGAGGGAAGGAATTGAAACAGTTTATGTCCAGGATGTGAGGGGTCTGTAGATATTTCCACAGCCCTCGTTTTGACTCATCCAGTATACAGGTCCTCCATGGAAGGCAGGTTGGTAGCCACTGTTTTTTGGAACAATCATTTGTCTGGAATGGTATAGGACCGTGACGGCAAGCCTTTGGCACGCATGCCAGAGGTGGCACGCAGAGCCCTTTCTGTGGGCACATGAGCTGTCACCCCAGGTCAGGTCTGCCACGCATGTGTGCATGCGCCTCTCACTGGCCACCTGGTCTTCAGGTCTCTGCCGTGCATGCATGGGGGGCAGGGTGCATGCAGGGAGTGTATGCACAGGGGAAGTGAATGCATGTGCAGGGATGGGGTGCATGTGTGGAGTACACACGTACATGCGTGGTGGGGTGCATGCACAAGGAGTGGGGTGTATACATGGGGGATGTGCACATTGCATTTTGGGGATGCGCGCATGCACACACTTTGGGCATTCGATGTCGAAAAGGTTGGCCATCACTAATGTAGAGTCTGCTGCTCAGGAGGGGGATACGACAGGGTTAACTACTGGTTCGGGATTTACGAGCTTCCCTGCATGCTGCGAGCTGCGTGCCTGTAAATCGTCATCAGCACGCTGTGTGCAGAGAAGCAGCCTTTGAAACAGCCCTCTTTCCCTGCTTTTTTAACAGCAGATGTGCCTCGTTCGGCAGGTGAAATTGAAAAATCAGGAAATAAAGATCATGTTAGAGCCCGGGTGGGTGGATGGGTAAAAACATCAACAGACATGGAACTGGTTCAATGTCTGCTGCTCTTCAGAGCTATCGGTTCTACAGAGGTGGACAGAACTGGTAGAAACCCACCCCTGCTCCTGCTCAAGCAGGGCGTCGGGCTAGAGGACTTCCAAAGTCCAACTCTATTAGTCTGAGCTGCGCTTCTACAGAACTGCTCCCCAGAGGATGTGTGTGCTTTTCTTACTCCACCTGAAACACACACCCTTGAGTTTCACCCTGCCATGAAAAAAAAAGTGCTGAAAAGCCCTCCAACCAAGAGATCATGTCTCTTCCTGGGTGCCCTCGGTCATTTCCGAGACTTGAATTATCTTTCAGCCACCCAAAGAGGCCTTGATGCGTTTGGCAATCTGCTCCCACCAAGCTCGAGACGTCCTCGCGTCAATGTGCAAAGATTTAGACATGGGTAAATGCACCGCAATCTTTTCTGTGGGGAGCTGTCACTTGTCCCCATCACGTCGGTGGGGAGGGGGAGGTCAGGGTATCACCCAGCAAAAAGAGAGAAGGCAACGGTGTGTGGGGCACTCATCTCCTCAGTTCCTTGCTCTCTCCTAACCCTGTTAGATGAAAACGAGCGGTTTCTTCTACCTGTTTGGCTTTGGTGGATAAAGAGAATGACATGAGAGGCCAGCGCTGTGAATTCAGGGAAGGAAAACTTGGAGCCAAGCAGAAACCGTTCCATACTGTAGCTGTCTGAGCTGACACGCTCTGTGTTTATAAGCAGATGTTGTGAGGAAGAAAAGTTGTGTTGGACTCTGAAGGGTGAGGGGTGGCTTTTAAACTCTGGGTCAAGGGTGTCAAACTCAAGGCTCGTTGTTGTGACCTGCTGAGTTGGCATCACAGTGGGATAGTGAGGAGGTTGGGGAGGAACATGGGCCAGTCCTGGAGCCTGGGGAAGGCTCTGCATCGGAGGCAGAGATGGGGCCAGGGCCATCCAACAGTTATCAGCTGCCTTCGGAATCGGAGATCAGTGGGGAAGAAGAACAGCTGGAGCCTGTTCCCAGTGTGCACATGCGCAGAGATGCCAGGAGAAGGGAACAGTTAAGGAACAAGGGCCGACTCGGGAGTGACCGTGAATGGCCCCTTCCATAGGGAATAAAGAGGAGCGAAAGGGGAGTGGTGGAAATCAGTTCAATTCATTAGGGTGAAGATCTGTTCCTGACTTCTTGCCAAGTAAAGCCTGCTACAGAGTGGCGTTTGGAAGATATCGACCTGGCAGCTCTCCAAGCCTGATGAAGGTCTGTAGTTGTAAAATCTCTTTAAAAGACTGTTGGCCGGGACTTTGCTGGAGAGGAATTCACTTTAACCTAAATAAAAGAGGTTTAATTGGGACGAAGAGTTGGCTTCATGCTTTTGGGAAACCTAGGTCAGAATACCCGTGGGCTGCATCCAATTGGCAGGGTGCTTAGATCTGGCCTGCTTGGCCACCCTGAAAACAGCAAGGGATGGGCCCACAGTGCCTCTGCCAGTGATGCAGCCTTCCTAAGCTCTGTTTTCAGTGGCAGAGGGTTGCGGGAGGCCATTGCAGCTAGAAACGGAGCTTGAGAGCCCGTTTTCGCCGGCAGAGTGCTCAGACCACCACGGAGTCCCTGACATGAGTGACGTGCTGGCCACGCCCATTCTGGCCACACCTATCCTGTCCCCCCAAGGTCAAACACAACCCTGATATGGCCCTCAATGAAATTGAGTTTTACACCCTTGCTCTAGACACTGATTTTAGCAATTTCTCCTCCAAACAAGGAACGCACATCATTTCCTCAAGGGTACGTGAATCTTTTTTGGAGAAAAGGAGAGGTGGTTTGGTTTAGTGGTGAAGGTGCCAGGCTAGAATCCAGGAGGCTGTGAGTTCTAGCCCTGCCTTATGCATGAAAGCTGGCTAGGTGATTTTGGGTCAACTACCAGGAGACAGAGAGTTCTAGTCCTGCCTTAGGCATGAAAGCTAGCTGGGTGACTTTGGGTCAATCACGAGGAAATGGTGAATTCTAGTCTCACCTTAGGGATGAAAGTTGGCTGGGTGACTTTGGGTCAACTACCAGGAGACGATGAATTCTAGTTGCACCTTAAGTATGAAAGTTGGCTGGGTGGTTTGGGGCCAATCTCCAAGAGATGGTGAGTTCTAGTCCTGCCTTAGGCATGAAACCTGGCTCGATGACTTTGGGAAAATCGCTCTCTCTCAGCCCCAACCCACCTTACAGGGTTGTTGTGGGAAAAATAGGAGAAGAAAGGAGCATTAGGGATGCCCGCCGCCTTGAGTTACTAATAAAAAATAACAAAAGGGGGATAGAAATAAATGTATAAAAACAGGTTGCAAGCGCTCCATTTGAGAAATTGCAAGAAAAGCCACAGCTAGGAAGTTGCGCGAAGCACCAAATTTGGTTACTGAGAAAATCCTGAAAAAGTTGCTCCTGGAGATGATGAATTATCGTTTTTTTTAGACACCCGACCAAATTTCATGATCTCACCAACTAGCGTACACAGTCAAGACGACGTTGTAGAAACAGCCCAATTTTCAAAAGACTCGCCAGAAAATTGCCAAACCTGACGAGGTTTCAGTCGCCTCGTGTGTGTGTGTAAAACTTGCACAAGCCTGTCTCAATAATCTCATCGGTCAGAAACACCCAAATTTCTCAGGATTTAGCAAACTTGGCTCATCTGACCCACCGGGTTTTTGGGTGGTTGCTTATTGTCCTCTTTTTGTTTTATTGCTTTTATTCATTTCATTTGGGAGTTTCAGGGAGTAGGGTGTTCCCAAGCACTTACCCCAGCGTGGATTTTGTTTTTAATGAGAAAAACTAGATTATTTTTCAAGTAGAAAGAAAGAAACAACAACGCCAGAGGAATCTGGGTGTATCCATTCTCACCGCCTAGCACAACATCTTGATTTATCATTATATCTGGCCCAGGTACAATACCTGAAGTACATTGAGGTGATTGTGTTTGACAGAGGAAAATAAGGTATTGCAAACGAGACATAATACCTGGCAAGATTTTACAACTACAGGGTGGATTTTAGTACTTTTATAGAATCCTTGCTAAAGATGGGGAACAGATGGAAAAATTCATTGATTCTGTACAAGGAATCCTCGCCTCATGACCACAACTGACAACCCCCCCCCCAAATTTCTGTTGTTCAACAGATCATGTATTAAGTGAGTTTTGCCCCGTTTTACGACCTTTTTGGTCGCAGCTGTTAAGCAAATCACTGCAGTTACATGAAGTTAGTCACACGGTTATGAAGTGAGTCTGGCTTCCCCCCGTCCTTGACTTTTTGCTTGTCAGAAGGTGGGGAAAGGGGATCACGTGACCCCCGGGATACGGCGACCGTCAGAAATAGGAGTCGGTTGCCCAAGCATCTGAATTTTGATCATGTGACTGCACGGGGATGCTGCGGTGGTTATTAAGTGTGAAAACGGTCACACACTTTTGATGTTAGTGCATCTTCAGTTTTTGGAACGATCCAAAAATTATTCCCCTCTCCCTCTGTTTCTCCTTTCCTCTCTCCTCCTCCCTCCCTCTTTCCTTCTCTCACCCCCCTCTCCCTCCTTCCTGTCTCTCATTTCCTCCTTCCCTGTCCTTCCCTCCTTCTTTCCCCCTCCCCTTCCTCTCTCATTTCCTTCTTCCCTGCCTCCCTCCCTCCCTCTTTTCTCTCTCCCTCCCTCTTTCCCCCTCTCCCTTCCCTCTGCTACTTCCTCTCATTTCCTACATCCCTCTGCCTCTCCTCCCTTTTCCCCCTCCCTTCTCCCTTCCCTCTCCCTCCTTCCTCTCATTTCCTCCTTCCCTCCCTCCTTTCTCTCTCGCTCCCTTTCCCCCTCTCCTTTTCCTCTTTCTCATTTCCTCCTTCCCTCTATCCCTCCCTCCTTCTTTCCCTCTTTCCCCCTCTCCCTTCCCTCTCCCTCCTTCCTTTCTCATTTCCTCCTTCCCTCCTTACTCCCTCCCTCTGTCCCTCCTTTTTCTCCTTTCTTTCCTCCCTCCCTCTCTCTCTCTCCCTCACTTTGTTCATCCTTCCCTCCCTCCCTATGGTCACTAAAGGAATTGTCGTAAATCAAGGACTACCTGTATATATCAATGTTGGTAAAGAGATTAAAGACCAGAATATGATCCTCTTGCAAGGAATGCATGTTTATTAAAAGCAGCAAAGTGAAATACATTTCCCAATCCTCCAAAACATAAAAGCATGTTTGTCCAGAAAGATATAGATTGTGCAACAGGAATGGGCACTGAAAATTTGTGAGACAGGGACAAGAATGAATAAGCGTTGAATAATAGTTACCTCATGCATATAAGCAAGCATCCAGGCTGACTTGACTTATGACCACAATTGCAATCAGGATTTTCATGGCTAATCAAGGCTGTTGTTCAATAAGCCATGCTCAATTTTACAACCTTTGTTGCCAACTGTTGTTAAGTGAACCAATCGTGCAGTCATTAATTGACTCCAGCTTCCCTTATTGACTTTACTTATCAGAAGCATAAGGTAGCACATGATGATCTTGTGATTCCGGGATAAGATAATAACAGAGTTGGAAGGGATCTTGGAGGTCTTCTAGTCCAACCCTGCTCAAGGAGATCCTATACCATTGCAGAAAAGGAATAGAATAGAATAGAATAGAATCTTTATCGAGGATAGAACTGAACAGAACAGAACAGAATAAAATAGAATGAACAGAGTTTTTAAGAAGACATTGGAACAACCATTTGTCTGAAATAGTATAGGGTTTCCTGCCTGAGGAGGGGGTTGGACTAGAAGACCTCCAAGGTCTCTTTGAACTCTGTTATTCTCTTAAAACTCTGGCACTTTCATAATGATTCACGCAACAGGAAAACAAAGCTTACAATTGATAGGTCCTTAAGCAGAATTCTTTCTGAATTATTGGCATTCGGGGGTGACTAATCCTATTATAATTTCATTATTAAACCATAAAACAAGCTGCCAATATCAGAATTCCAAATAGTAAAGTCATAGAAAGCAGGTAGATTCCTCAAAGAATAGCTTTATTGGATGTATCATATTGGCACAGATCTGGTGAAAACTGACTGGAGATTCCTGCAGTTTTCACTTAATTAAAAGTAAAAATGTCAACTCATAAAATATTTCTATAGTCTTTTTTGGGTTGCCAACAGAAAGGGAGGGAGGGGGGAGCAGTGCAGCCGCTTGCAAACCGAAACTGCATTCCATAAATGTTTTCAAAGACAGTAAATAGGTGACTGAAGTTTCTGCCATGGCAAATATCTAACTGGAGAGCATGATTGATGACTCTGGGCTATGAATGTGTCCCATTGGAGAATATAAATTACGATACACCCAGGGGGTGGAGGTAAAACCAGGGTCAAGGGTGACAATGAATGATGTGTCTCAGAGTCGGCTACACCAATGCAGTGCCGGCATGTTAACTCCCAATAAATCCTTTGTAAGTTTTGGAAGTTTGGCTCGAGACTCATGATTTAAATGGGGGGTAACTACTGGAATCCTGACAAAAAGTTCTGTCACTTTCTCAAAACAATCAGTCGCATGGTCCAATCACAGCACAGTCTGATTGCCTGGTGACATTGCTTTGCCTTTCTCTGACCCGGTGTGAGAACGTCCTTGGTTCCCAAGAGAAAGGACTTCGTTTTGATGACACAACACCAACTATCTTTATTCTCCCCTCCCTAACCTGGCAACCCTGAAGCGGTCAAAAATGGCCTCAGTTAGGTTAGCTTCAGGGGTTGCCAGCTGCATTTTAACAGATAACAGATAATCAGAGTTGGAAGGGACCTTGTAGGTCATCTAGTCCAAGCCCCTGCCCAAGTGGGAGACCCTACACCATTTCTGACAGATGGCAGTCCAGTCTCTTCTTGAAAGCCTCCAGTGATGATGCTCCCACAACTTCTGTCCCGTTGGTTGATTGTTCTCACTGTCAAGAAAGTTTCTCCTTAGTTCCAGGCTGAATCTCTCCTTGTTCAGTTTCCATCCATTATTCCTTCTCTGGCCTTCAGGTGCTTTGGAAAATAGCTTGACCCCTTTCTCCTCTCTGTGGCAGCCCCTCAGATATTGGAAGATGCTATCCTGTCTCCCCTGGTCCTTCTCTTCCCGAGACCAGCCAAGCCCAGTTCCTGCAACCGTTCTTCATGTTTTAGCCTCCAGTCCCCTCATCATCCTGGTTGCTCTTCTCTGCACTTTTTCTAGAGTCTCAACAACTTTTTTATAACGTGGGGACCAAAACTGGATGCAGTTCTCTAGGTGTGGTCTTACTAAAGCTTTGTAGACTGGTATTAGTACCTCCCTTGATCTCGATTGTATCTCTCTGTTCATGCTGCTTAGGTTTGCATTAGCTTTTTTTGGCTCCTGCTGCACATGGCTGGCTCGTATTTAGCTGGTTGTCCACTAAGACTCCAAGATCCTCCCCCCCCCCCCCCCCGTTCCTGCTGTTGAGCCTGGTTTACCCCAGTCTATATGTTTCCTTTTGGTTTTTCTTGCCTAAGGGTAGGACTTTACTTTTCTCTGCATTGAATTTCATTTTGTTAGATGTGGCCCAGTGTTCTCGTCTGTCTCTCTGTCTCTCTCTCTCCCTCTGTGCGTGTGTGTGTGTGTGTGATGATGCCATGTCCTCTGCTTCTTCTCTTGGTAAATGCAAAATTCTGTGGGCTCACCATTCAATCTTATGATGCCGGGTGGGTTGTAAAGACAAGCCAAAGGCTCCAATTTGGATCAGATGATTGTGGGGATGCTAATTATGGTCGTAATTAAGGAGAAATTTCCTGACAGGGAGAACAATTAATCAGTGGGAATAGCTTGCCTTCAAAAGCGATGGGTGCTCCGCCACTGGAGGTTTTCAAGAAGACAGCCACTTATTCAGAGGTAGTAGTCCTCGACTTATGACAGCAGTTCATTTAGTGACTGTGCAAAGCTACAACGGCACTGAAAAAGTGTTTCAAGTAACAGCCTAAAGAATATCAATACTCCAAGGCCAGGGACTTCCTCAAAGCATAGATTTATTAGGCGTTCCTGGACCAACTGTCCCTACTCACAGTCACTCATGTGACTTCCTGTCTTGACTACTGCAATGCCCTCTACATGGGGCAGCCCTTGAAGAACATCCGGTTGGGACAAAATGCAGCAACCCGCACAGAACCCGGTGTGCTACCTGTATCGGCCAAGGATTCTTTTCTTCACTGCGGTCCCCCTTTAAACACCTTTTGTGGCCGGCCCCGAGACTTAAGATTTAAATCATTAAATTTCATTTTTGCCCTCCCAGAAGCCTGAGGGAAGCCTCAGGACTCTGGGAAGGTGAAAAATGGCTGAAGGGCCACGCCCACCCAGCAACTGGGCGGAGAACCGGTTGCTGGAATTTTTGAATCCTACCTCTGGGTATAGGGTCTTCTGCTCGAGCAGGAGGGTTGGACTAGAAGACCTCCAAGGTCCCTTCCATCTCTTGTTATTCTGTATTCTGTTAAGTGTGAGGGCCGTCCATAATTCACGTTTTTCCCTACTGCTGTAACTTTGAACGGTTGTTAAACGAACGTTTGCAAGTCGGGGACTAACCTGGATCGCCTGAAGTCAACTCAAATTCCAGGCCATCTCACCAAGCACCAAGTGAGAGCATCCTGGGTGAGGCCATGAGGTTGGTTCACACAGAACATGAAGGGAGAACTTTTATGCTCCAAGTGATTTAACGGGAAGCGACACTGCAACTCCGGAGAGGAAGAACCGAGGATGGCCGTGAGGTTTGATAAGACAGGCAGATGGCCGATGAAATATTCAGCAAAATGGGCCAATGGGTCATAGAAACGTGGTGGGAGAAATTGAGGAAAGCTTCCCCCCTGGTGGCTAAGCTTTTTGGGCTCCTGTGCCAAAACTTGTACGCATGCTTGCACGCTCGCTTGCCTGCACCCAGAAGGCAATGCACACCCCACCCATGCCCTCTACGCATAGGCGTGTAATCCTGTTTTTTCCAAAAATATCATAAGTGACGAAATGGGGCTAGTTTTCAGCCTGCAAAGCTTGCAGAAGCCTGCAGAAGCCTCCCTTAAGCCTTTGGGAGGCCAAAAAGGCCTCAAACCCGCCAAAAATCAGTTGTGAGGAACACACATGCCCAGTGAGGTAAGTTTGACTGCAGCTCGCATTCTGGCACAAATGGCTCTGCATGCCACCTGTGGCATGCATGCCATAGGTTCGCCATCACATGTATAGAGTATAGAGGAGAACATTGGAGTGGAGTGGAATGGAATTGAATAGAATAACAGAGTTGGAAGGGACCTTGTTCTATACAGGTTGTCCTTGACTCACAATCACAACTGACCCCCAAATTTCTATTAAGTGAGTTTTGCCCCATTTTATAACCTTTCTTGCCACAGTTTGTTAAGCGAATCGGTCCAGTTGTTCTGTTGTTCTGTTATTCTCTAAAGCTTTCTATCACTAATGCCAACAAAATTCATGCTGTCTATAATCTGATAAGAGAGAAGCCATCTTCTTAACAATATCTTCTATTACACATTCATCAACCAAAAAGACAAATCCTAAGTAGATGAAGGCTACATTTTCAGATCTGATATTAAAAAGGTCGGATCCTCCTTTTATTTCCCCCCAACCATCAAAATGAAGAATGTTTTGTTATTTGCATCAACAATGAATAATACCTATATGTTTAACCGTTCAGTTCCATTTGTTTTCATGGCCTTTGCTTAAAAAGTCTTGCCTCTCCCTCTCCCTCTCTCCTGTCTGTCTGTCTGTCTGTCTGTCTGTCTGTCTGTCTGTCTGTCTGTCTGTCTGTCTGTCT
>BLBF01000036.1:29400504-29419902 GCA_015471245.1 Laticauda colubrina
AAAGAAAGAAAGAAAGAAAGAAAGAAAGAAAGAAAGAAAGAAAGAAAGAAAGAAAGAAAGAAAGAAAGAAAGAAAGAAAGAAAGAAAGAAGGGGAAGGAAGGAAGGAGAAAGGGCAAGGCAAGGAGAAGGAGCAAGGGAGGAGGGAGGGAGAGAGAAAGAAAGAGAAAAGGAAGTAAAGAAAGAAAAAAGGAAGGAAGGAAGAGGAAGGGAAGAAAAAGTGAAGGGAGGGAGGAAGAAAGGAAGGAAAGAAGGAAGGAAGGGTGATACAAGGCACGCAGCACCCATGAATAAATTCAGAGGAGATTCAAACACACACTTTTCATGTGTGCAAGTACATCCTCCCGGCTTCCACTGAAGTTACACCCCAGAGAATATCTGCAGTGGAAATTCCTACGTCTACCTTGATTCACAACCTCCCACCCACTTTCCTTTAAATGCCTAATATTCATGAATTAAAAGAACATTGCTCTTTCCAACAGAGGCAGGGTATAAGCACAGGCGAACGGACGGTTTAACTTAAAACACAGAACCTAGAACAACAGGGTTAGAGAAGGGACCTTGGAGGCTTTCTAGTCCAACTCCCAGCTCTGGAGATCAAAACATATGAAGAATGGTTGCAAGAACTAGGTATGGCTAGTCTAGTGACATGATGGCAGTGTTCCAATATTTGAGGGGCTGCCACAGAGAGGAAGGGGTCAAGCTGTTTTCCAAGGCCCCCCCGAAGGCCAGACAAGGAACAATGGATGGAAACTAAACAAGGACAGATTCAAGCTAGAAATAAGGAGAAACTTTCTGACAGTGAGAACAATCAACCAAGGGAACAGGAGTTGCCCTTGGATGTTGTGGGAGCTTCATCACTGGAGGCTTTCAAGGAGAGACTGAACAGCCACCTGTCAGAAATGGTATAGGGTCTCTACTTGGGAGGATTTGGACTAGATGACCTCCAAGGTCCCTTTCAACTCTAGTATTACTCTCTAAGTTAATCTCTGCTCATCCGTTTGTTGACTGCTAGTGAAGAGCTGTTTTAGTCTTCTTTCCTTTTTGGCTCTTATGTCTCTTTTGAATGGTGTGTAGATGTTGTTTATCTCAATGTACCTGTTGATATCAATCTGTCTTGAGTGCCAGGCTTCCAGGAATTCTCCAGTATTTTTTGGATTTAGTTTGGTCTAGGATGCTCACAGCTTCCCAGTTACAACTATGGTTCAGTCTATCCATCCATTGTGCAGGTCTTCCGTAGAGGTCAAAATGCCACTTTCTCTTGAAAGCTTTCCTCGGAAGGGAGAAAGGCAAATCCAGTTTAGAAGAACTGACTTAATGGCTAACCAGGAGATATTTTAGCTTTTGGATTGTCTCTTTTTAATGGTATGTAGATGTCGTTTATCTCTATGTGCCTATTGATGACAAATTGTTTTGATTGCTAGGCTTTCAGGAATTCCAAAGAATTTTGAGATTTGGCTTGATCTAGGCTGCTCATCCTTTCCCAGTTGAAACTGTGGTTCAGTCTGTCCATGCACTGTGCAATTAACTTTCATTATTTCTTCTGACTGCTGGTTGGGTGTTCACTCTGCTAGTTTTCTGCCTGTAATTCTACGTAGTGGCTGATAACAGTCCTTACCTTGCATTTTGTCTTTCACTACTTCTCACATTGCGTGTGACCAAAGGAACCAGGGAGGGGGAGGGAAAGTGGTTATATTTAACTGGGCTTTCATGGGAAGATCCTTCTTTCTCCATAACTTGAAGGGGCCTGCAACGAAGTCCTCCGGCATCGAAATTCAAAGGCAGCAAGGAGCCGTGGCACTCACTTCTGCATCCCGCTGCGGGGCAATTCTCCCAACGGGTGCCAAAGAGGCCGGAGCACATGGCAAATCCCCTTTGTGCGAGTCGTGAAATGCTGCAGCCGAGCTGGCGGTTCAGCACACACGAAGAACGCCAAGCATGAGTGCCCAATCAAGGCAAGGCTTCCCTTGCGGAAACGCTCTGCTTATTTGATTAAGTTAGGTGAAAAACAGTGCACAAAACACCCTCGCAGCTTCCCTTCCTCTCAACTCGCTCGCTCGTCGGCTTTTTATTTCTAATGCAAAACGGAAGTCTATGCGGAGCAAGTCTGGCTAGCCTCAGTCTAACCTTTCCATCTGGAAGGGAACTAACTAGCCTTCGGGCTACTTTCAACCCTTCCCAGCTGTTGGGTTGAGGATTTTTTTTTTTATATTCACCCCCCCCCCTTCTTCTTCTTTTAAATAATAATAAAAGAAATGTTTTTGTGCAGGCTCGAGAAAGCATATTTATATAAATGATTGCCATATCCTTTTGCCAGCTGTTGACCCGGCTCGTAGCCCAACTGGGGCATGTTTTTCATTTTGAACAGCTCCAGACTGGAACTGACCCGGACAAAGTTAGCACGCTATGCAAACAGTCTTACGTGTTACAACCCTGACAGTTAAGACAATGGACGCACAGTGTGATCGAAGGGACCGGAGTTCCCCCTCTGGGCAAATGTCACAAAAAATCCTGAGCTGGAGGTATAGATTTTAAAAGACAAATAAAGAAATGTTGTGGTCCTTTTGAGTTTAGCCTTTCCTCCACGCTGGGACCCTTTCACAAAACACAATTTGTGCTCCCTGAAGGGTCACGGCAAATCAGACCCGCCGTTTATTTGAACGAAGAAAGGGGTTTGGAAAATATATAAGACCCAATAAACTCCCACCCCTCGGGTGTCAACGATCAAACTCACTACTTAATGGACTCCATCCCACATCGAGGTCCCCAGGCCTGTTGGCAAAACCAAGTCTCCAGAGACTTTTGAAAGAGCATTAAAGTGGGAGCCGATCTTATCTCTGCAAGGATGATGTTCTACTGGAAAGGAGCCATCACGGAGAAGGCCCTTCTTCTTGGTCCCACCAGATGGACTTCCTTCAGGGTAGAGGTCCATGACATCTTATTTCCACAGGGATGATGTTCCACAGAAAGGGAGCCAACAAGAAGAAAGCCCTTCTTGGTCTCACAACATGGACCTTCTTAATGAAGAGGACCCATAACATTTTATTTTCAGTATTATTTCCACAGGGCTGATGTTCCACAGGGAGGGAGTCACTACAAAGGAGGTGCTTGATACTATATTCAGTTTCACTCCACTGCATTATAATTGCCAAGGATGGCTGTTCATGTCTGGCTTGTGGAAGTAAATTATGGTTGTGTGCAACAATTCGTACTCCAGAGTTACTTTATTTCAAGTGTTTTTTCATTGCTTATTTCTTGTTCTAGCAATTTTACACTATGAAGGGTGCAAATTTAAATATAATTAAAACTCAGCCTCTGCCTCTGTTACCAATACTTACACTCACTTATTAATGTACGAATTAATAAGACTCCCAATCAGCTTTAACAAATTAATTGTTGCAAGCATACAGTAACGGAAAGAGGCAAATTTTAACTGGGGAGACTCCAAACTGTGAAAAGGCCAATATTTTTAAAGAGGCGATCAACCCTTCCTTGAAGGGAATTTAAATTCTGTTGCATATGTACTGATCAACAGGGTGACAAATGTAGGTTGTTATGACTGCATAACTGGCTTGATCTGAACACATTGGGGAAAAAATGGAACAATGGAATTGTTTAGAAATGGATAGTTTCTAAATTTGATGACAGGTACCATAGCCCTCAACTTACAACAATTACGTCCCAAGTTTCTGTTGTGAGACATTTGTTAAGCAAATGTCGTGAACACAGGGATACTGTAAGGGTCATAAGCATATTGCAAGTCATAAATACAAGGACAAATAGACAGAAAAAGAGTTTCTATCCCAGTAGCTCTTTTGAATTCTACTGCATAGTGCAGTGTTGATGTGGTGTCAGGGTTTTCAATTCAATGTGTGGAGAGTGAACAATGTGTGTTTGTGTTTATTTTCATGGTCATGATGTGCACTGAAGATGGTGTTTGATTTCATTGTAGGAGGTGCAGTGACAATAAAGTAAACTAAAAACTAAAGTCACTTTTTTCAATGCTGCTTTAACTTCAAAACACTCACAAAATGAATGGTAGTAAGTCAAGGACTACCTGTATTTAAATTTGAATAAAATAGAATAAGCTGGAAGGGACCTTGGAGGTCTTCTAGTCCAGCCCCCTGCTCAAGCAAGAGAACCTATACCATTTCAGATAAATGACTGTCTAGACTCTTCTTAAAAACATGCAGTGATGTGGAGTGCCCACAACTTCTGGTGGCAAGTTGTTCCACTGGTTAATTGTTCTCACTGATAGGAAGTTTCTCCTTAATTCCTGGTTGCTTCTCTCCTTGATTAGTTTCCACCCATTGCTGCTTCTCCTGCCTTCTGGTGCTTTGGAGAATACCTTGACTCCCTCTTCTTTGAGGCAGCCCCTGAGATACTGAAAAACTGCTCTCATGTCACCCATAATCCTTCTTTTCACGAGACTATTTGGCTTTTTAGTATCCCAGTATTGCTTAAATAAGTAACCATCATATGAAAAACCACCGGAAATAAAATATAATACCTCCTTTGGTAAAACAAATAAATGAAAGCAGAGAGGCGAGTAACAAACACGGATCAAACCCATTAATGCCAAGGACTATAAATTGCTCATAACTGCCTGAAGCATAAGCAAGGTTGGGTTGCACCAATAAAGGGGACGTCAGATGTATTTTAAGCAGTATGATGATGTTATCCATTCGGTCGTGTCCGAATGAACGGCGATTCTCTGAGCCAATTCTCTCCACATCTTCCATTCTTGTTGAGCTGTTCTTATGCTCTGACTGGTGTCAGCTTTGATGATGTCCAGCCGTCGTGTTCTTTGAGGGCCTGCTTTCCTTTAACCGCTAACTCTCCCCAACATAATTAATTTCTCCTGTGAATTCCCCCGCACGAACATGGCCCAAGTAAGTGGGATGCGGTGCTGTGATTTTGCCTCCTGGTGACAGACATGTCTGGCATTATGCGCTCCAATGCTTGCTGGTTGGTTACCCGGGGTGGCCTGCTGGGGGTTTGCAGCGGTTTGGGAGAGCCCCTAGCTAAGATTCTGCGCAGTTCGGAGAACCCCGCCCGAAATCCCACTCCTGGTTGGACCCACCCACCCCTCCCCTCCTCTCCCTGGAGTCCCCATGTGGCCTGTTTTGGATATAGGTAAGTGCAGGGCTCATGAGGAGGCTCAGGAAGGGTGAAAAATGGGCCATCTGGAAGTTTGGAAAGACCGGAAATGGGCCCGTTTCTGGCTTCCAGAGAGCCTCCGGAGTCCGGGGAGGCTGTTTTTGCCTAGAGACTTGAGGAAAGCCTCCGGAGCCTGGGAAGGCAAAAAACAGGCCTCCCAGAAGTTCTGGAAGGCCAAGAACAGGCCTGTTTCTGGTCTCTGGAGGGCCTCCAGAGCCCGGGGAGGCCATTTTCACCCTCCCGGAGGCTCAAGAAAAGCCTCCGGAGCTCGGGGAGGGCAAAAGCCCCCCCACACCATGGGGCAGGAGGCAACTAGGCCACGCCCACCCAGCAACGGGGCAGAGAAGCAGTTCCTGAAATTTTTGAAGGCCACCCCTGTGGTTGGCTTTACTGTCTAAGGAATACGCAGGAGCCTTTTCCAGCACCTCAGCTCAAATGAGTCGGCCGTCTTCCTGTCTTGCTTTTTTAAGGCCGGACTTCCATGACCCTATAGGTACCCACAGGTTAATCCAGAAGGCCGCTGCAAACTCGTGACACCATCCATGTCCTGAGCCGTGTCATTATGCGGAGGGCTTTCCCTAATGTATGGCCAACAATGTGAGCTTCTCTCCAATCTCAAGGGTATAAATCTTATGAGTTTGGGTGAATTATTGTCACCGAGACCGGTGCTTTCATCCAACCGCCTAAAGGACAAATGGCACTTAAGGGTGAGGTAGAGACACAATGAACGGGAGTGCTTAACAGCTTTCTGCAACTGTGACATGGCAGCTTGATCTTAACCCACAGTGGCACTTGCATTCTGCTGTGTGCTGCATGCACTTTGATTCCCTGGGCACAGATTGAATTAAAAATCAATATATGGTTAAATGCTTAAAGAGGCGCCAGGATGCGCCGACCAGGAAGTTTTAAAGCAGAGGTCCCCAAACTTGGCAACTTTAAGACTTGTGGACTTCAACTCAGAGCTGGCTGGAGAATTCTGGGAGTTGATGTCCACAAGTCTTAAAGTTGCAAAGTTTGGGGGACCCCTGTTTTAAAGGATTGAGCCTTCCAAGAAAAAAATTGACAGATCATTTGTTCATTCATTCGTTCATTTTATTTATTAAATTTAATAAGCTCCTCCCCATGCTAGTGAGCAAATCCGGGAGCAGTTTGTGATGCCGTAATTAACCATACGAAATGATTAAACGGTGAAGAGAGCGCTAATCTGTTCAAATCAAAGATTAAAATTAGCAGCACGGGTTAAAGTAAGCACAGGCAGTCCTCGACTTACAGCCACAATTGAGCCCACAATGTATGTCGTGAAGGGAGTTTGCTCCATTTTGCGACTTTTCTCACCACATTTTGCGGCAGTTCTTGAATGAGTCACACGGTTGAATCTGGTTTACTCGTTCAGGTTGCAAAAAGGGGACGACGTGACTCCAGGGCACTACAACTGTCATAAATAGGAATCAGTTGTCAAGGATCTGAATTTTGATTCTGTGATGTGGGGTTATAAGTGTGAAAAACTATCATGGATCACTGTTTTTGGTGCCACTGTGACTTTGAACAGTCACTTTAATAAACCGTTGTAAGTCAAGGACCACCTGTATTTCCTTTCATACGAACATAAGTATTATATTTGCTTGAGATATACATGTATTATTTATGTTCCACTTCAAGTTAGGATGCATTATGGAAATAAATAAGCAGTCAGCGATTTCACTTCAATTCACTCTTAAACCTGACTCCAATTCAATTCATTTCATATATCGGCTCATTCTTGGGTTGGTTTCAGTCTTCTTGTAAAAGAAAGCGAAATGGTTTTTCACAAAGCTAAACTCTGTAGACTCATCTTAAGGGAGGGATTGATAGGTTGTGGTCTTTTGAGTATTTGTGGGACTACAAATCCCATGGTTTATGTGCATCGGTTGATGAGTAGTTTAGCTGAGAGAGACAGTAAAGACTGGAAAGCTGACACACGGCAAACTCCTGGTCTGTAAATGATGAAGATGTAAAAGAAAAGAAGAGAGAGAAAAAAGAAAAAAAGAAAAGAGAAAAGAGAAAAGAAAAAAGAAAAGAAAATGTGGGTACATCATAAAAGTATCAGAATGTTATATATATCATTGCCAAAATATCTATTAAAATTTATTTATGTATTTAGTTCTCGACTTTCAACCATAACTGAACCCAAATTTTCTGTGACTAAGCCAAGACAGTTGTTTAGTTAATTTTACCCCATTTTATGACTTTCCTTGACATGGTTGTTAAAGGAATCACTGCAGTTGTCGAGCTAGTAACATGTGACCCCAGGACAGTACAACCATATGCCAAGTGCCCGAATTTTGATCACATGACCATGGGGATGCCGCAATGATTGTAAGTGTGAATAATGGTCATAAGTCACCTTTTTTTTCAGTGCCTTTGTAACTTTGAAGGGTCATTAAATGAATGACCATTCATTGCGTTTGAATGAATGGTTTGACCATTCATCAAACCATTAAATGAATGGTTTGATTTGAGTTATAAGCCGAGGACTGCCTGTATTTATTATTTCAGCTTATATACTTTTTGATCCTCAGCAGCTGACAATGATCAATATAAAATTACAAAAATTATATCACAGATAATCAGCACATACTGAATTCTCCTTTAACAATCAAAGCACGAACTAAAAAAAATAAAAATAAAACCATTTAAATCAAAGTCGGGCTGGACATTTTCCCCATTCCCCCCAATTTTTTTTTAACCACTGGCCATCTTAAGGACCAGTTCGGCAGCTTGGATGGGAGATCAGCTTTTCGCACGACACGCCAGGAATTTCACAAATACCGAGCGACTTAAAACCTGATGGGATCTTCGAAGCCTCTCTAGGGCAGATTAACTAATGAAAAAAAAAAAAAAAAAAAGAACTAAATGAATAAAAAACCTGTGAAATTGCTCTCCAATCTTCTTTTTTCCCAGACTAGATGTGTTTGTGGCTGACACAGGAACGGGGCCGTTTCACGGCAAGCCATCTGGTCCGGCCCGCCCCGCAAGACCATGGGTGATGAAATTAATGGGCCCACACCACTTGTGTAGGGCTTTCCAGTTGCAATCCAGGAATCCGATTTGTCACACAATTACAAGAGAGGATTTGGACGCCCAGGGTCCTGTCACTCCCCCCTCTTCTCCCAATCTCTCAAAGTGCCGGACAAATGTGACAGATTTGTCACCTAAACCGTTTATAGGGTGCTTATTTGCACAACTCAAACCTTGGCAAGAGGCCTCTGGTGTTATATAGCCTGATGGCTTTTCTAAGGACGCCATAAATTCAGATGGCATCGGAAACACTGAAAAGCTGCCTGCAGTCCAGCCACACTTCAGAGATCCTGCTTGCGGGTATGTGTGTGTGTGTGTGTGTGTGTGTAGTAGGTAGTCCTTGATGTACAACAGTTTGTTTGGTGACTGAGGTTACAATGGGACGGAAAAAAGTGACTTATGACCATTTTTCAGACTTGCATCCATTACAGCATCCCTGTTTTGTGATCAAAATTCAGACTTTTTGGTAACTGGCTTCCCAGATGTTAGGTAGCACTGATGATGTTACCAGGGGTGGGATTCAAATCTCTTAACAACCGATTCTATAGGTGTGGCCTAATTTGTGGCCATGGCTTGGTGGTCATGTGACTGGCTGGGCACGATTTCTATGTAAATATTATAAATATTTATAATATTTAATCTGAATCTGGTTTATTATTATTTTTATTTAAAAAAGAGCAACTTTTACCCAAAATCAGGCAAAGCAGGCAAGCAGATGGAGTTGCTCACAGAATCACAGTTTCTCTGTTTCTGCCATCTGCTACCTGAGTCTGCACTGAATAATAGAAGCCCCAGGCTCAGCTCTGCTTTTAGATTAGCAAGAAAGCAAGAAATCCAAGGATTTCCTGCTTTCTAGCTAATCTAAATCTGCCGGCACAGCAGAACAGCTGATGGTCAGGAGAAAAAAAAAGGGGGGAATAGCAATTTATCAGGGAAGTTTGATGGCGTGCATGCCAGGCAAGGTGGGCGGGGTGGGGCGGGACCATCCAGTGGGCGGGGTGGGGCGGGGCCATCCAGTGGCGTGATTTGCTGGTTCTCCAGCAGGTAGAATCCCAGCCCTGGTAAGAGTGTGTTTTGTGTGCGCGTGTAGATAATTTCCTAAAAACCTCAGCTGTGCCACCTGGACAGCTGACGAGCGCTGTGCGCAGGTGCGCAGCATTTCAAACGCCTCTTCTTTCCTGCTTTTTCAACCTCTGCTGTGCCGCACAAAGCAGCTGAGGTTGAAAAAAGCAGAAAGTAAAGGACAGCCAAGAGCCCCGGTAAATGGGAGAGCCAAACAGAGCAGCAGACACCAAACTGGTTCAGTGTCTGCTACTCTTCAGAGCTACTGGTTCTATAGAACCAGGCTGAACTGGTAGCATCCCACCCCTGGATGTTACCCAGCTGGGTAATGAAATGTCTGCAGGAAACTGAGGACTGCATAGTCCTTCCTCCTCTTCTTCTTCCTCCTCCTTTTCTTCTTCCTTCTCCTCTTCTTCTTCTTCCTTCTCCTCTTCCTTCTCTTTCCTCCTCCTTTCTGCAATCCCCACTCCCTTCTGGCAATAATGATATTACCTAGTTGGGTAATGAAATGTCTGCAAGAGACCGAGGACCTCATAGTCCTCCTTCTCCCCTTCTTCTTCCTCCTCCTCCTTTCTGCAATCCCCACTCCCTTCTGGCACAGATAATGTTACTGAGTTGGGTAATGAAATGTCTGCAAGAGAACAATCCAGCTCAGAGAGCAGTGAGGACCTCTCATGATGTCATGATTCAATCACACAGTGCCTATGGAGATGGGTGAGTAGTTGAAGAATGACCTCTATTCAATCTCCAAAGATTTGAACCCAATCTGAACCATCCATGGCAGTTGCCGAAAAGGTAGTCCTCGCCTTACAACTGTTCATTTAGTGACTGTTCAAAGTTACGAAGGCACTGAAAAAAGGGACTTATGACCACTTTTCACACTTACGATTGTTATAGCATCCCCATGGTCACGTGATCCAAATTCAGGTGCTTGGCAACTGACTTGTATTTATGAAGGTTGCAGTGTCCCCGGGGTCATATAATCCCCTTTTGTGAATGGGAAAGCCAGATTCACTGAACAGCCATGTTACTAACTTAACAAATTGCAGCAATACACTTAAATTATTGACAAGGAAGGTTGTAAAATCGGGCAAAATTTACTTCACTGTCTCACTTAGCAACATAAATGTTGGGCTCAATTGTGGCTGTAAGCTGAAGACTACCCATGCTGGAAACACAAATGGAAGATGGCTGATCATCCTAACTGTGACTGTGAACATCCCACAAATTTTCTATCGTATTGGGGGTCCCCTCAGATCCCTGCACGAAATACATTGATTATCTCGAGAGTGCTGCTGTCCAAGGTTCAATGATTTAGATCCCCAATCATAGGTTTAGTCACTCCAGTACCTGCTCATACATAATTTAATTTTATTCATACTTTTATTCATTATTTGTACTGTGAGTTTCTAAAATAATTCACTGTTCTGGTGTTTTGCATTTTGATAAACATTGTATATGCGGCTTTTATGAATTTTACGCATTAATGCTGTATTTTGTTACCTCATGCAAGATTAATAGATAGACATACAGATGGACAGACAGATAGACAGAGATGATAGATCGATTGATAGACAGACAGACAGACAGACGTGATGGATGGACAGATGGATAGATAGAGATGATAGATAGACAGACTGATAGAAAGATTGATTGATAGATGATGGAGGGAGACAGATAAATAAATCATTTGAACTATGACAGCATTTACATTCATAAACCTGCTGCCTTTGTCAGGTGTGAAGAATTGGGACCACGCATTAAGTTCCAGTTGTGATTTATACAAAAGAAACTAGTCAAACTAATGGTCAATACCAAATTGGCCCAGATAAAAGTTAACATAATTCAAGGGGGTTGGATTTAGACGGTTTGTGACAGCGTAATGATTCTACGCTGACTGCTCTCTTGACGCCACCCCCAGTGCTCTTCTGCAAAAAAAGTAGACAAGAGATCTGACTTTTCTAACGGTTTAAAAACAAAACAAAACACCTTGCTACAGATGTGCCAAATTGAACTTTTCACTGCTTCCTTCCTTTCGTTTTGTGCATCCACAAGATGCACAGGGTTGCGAGAAACCCAACAAGATCTTCCAAACAACAGATAAAGGAAAGGAAAGATCACTCCCGCTACGCAATTGCTCTTCTTCCTCAAAGCTAAATGGGAAGTGCAAAATAAAACTATTCCGGTTAAAAAGGGGATTCATTCTTCTTTTGTTTTAAATTTCAAAGCTGGAAAGGTTGTGTGTTTTGTGCATGTGTGTGTATGAGTGTGTGTGTGTGTGTGTGTGTGTGTGTGTGTGTAAAAGGTGCTCTGACATGTCTCTTAATTGATTCGTTTTACACCATCCGGGAAAGGAGAACAGAGATCTGTAGAACAGTTTTCTCTTTCTCTCCGGCCTCCATATATCACTCATTTGCCCATCTTAATTCAATTAAAGAGAGTAAGGACAGTTTGACCGAGGAATGAACCATATTTTAAATGGAGGGCATTGCTATTTAAATCAGAATATGTCAACCACTGTTATTCTCCACGAGGAACTTCCGATCTGCAACTTTCACTCCCCGAGGTCAACGGAGGGTCACCGATGATCCTGACCCTGCCAAGCCAGGCACTCTTAAATACAGGTAGTCCTTGACTTATGACCACAACGGAGCCGAGCAAAATGGTGGTTAAGTGACTTGTGCCCCATTGTACGACCTTTTTTTGCCCACGGCTGTTAAGCAAATTGCCACAGTTGTTAAGTAATTCAGGTGGTTGTTCTAGGAATCTGGCTTCCCCATCAGCTTTGCTCATTGGAAGGTCGCAAAAGGGGATTATGTAACCCCGGGACCATCATAAATATGGACATGTTTTGCTAAGCGTCCTGATTTTGATCGCGTGACCACGGGGATGTTACAACGGTCAGAAGCATGAAAACTGGCCGTACATCACTCTCTTCAGCGCTGTTGTAGCTTGAAACGATCACTAAATGAATGGCGGTAAGGTGAGGATTACTTGTATTGGCAAAACCTCTGTAAAGTAGAATGTCTATAGCAGCTTTCCTGAGCATGAGCCCTGAATTGCTGAATCAATCCTAAAAGGGCTAAAATAAGCTTCCGAAAAGCATCAGGAAAGGCCAAAAAGGGTGGTCTGAGGACCCCATGAATATGGCTCCCACTTCTCAACCTTGGCTTCTTTAAGATGGGTGGATTTCCACTCCCCGAATTCCCCAGCCAGTTTCTCAATCTCGGTCACTTTAAGACAGGTGGAGTTCAACTCCCGGAATTCCCAAGCCAGCATGGCATAGAGCAGTGTTTTGCAACCTTGGCCCCTTTAGATGGGTGGACTTCAACCCCCAGAATTCCCCAGCTATTAATGCTGGCTGGGGAATTCTGGGAGTTGAAGTCCACCCGTCTTAAAGGGGCCGAAGTGAAGGAGCTGTGGCATAGAGTGTAATGTTTTTAACTGAAAACCTTCCTCCAGTTCAAAGGAACTCCACGTTGGCAGAGGTTGACATTCCTGTGATTTTAGAAGCAATGATATCATTGGCCAATTTTAAGGGTGTGAGTTACTTCCCCTGGAAGCGACATTTCGCTGCTGTGTTAGTGACACAACTTTCCTTTTAGCAAAAATCTCGGATGAGCAATTTGGGCCTCTCACACTGAAGCTCCTCCAAAGCGATGCTCTTTCATTATGAAGTGGTTTCATCTCTCTGCGTGTGGGTGTGTGCTGTTGGGCATGTGTGTATGTGTGTGTGTAAATGGCAATCTCTTGTGGCAGCAGCAAAACCACACGTTTTTCTCCCCCACTTCAAAGCAAACTTCACAGTTGTCTGCTGCCTGTGTTATCTCCCTTTTAAAGTTGCATCCATTTATCACTTTGTAGCCCTGGTGAAATTCACCGCAGTCAAGTCCTTGGTGCTGTTAATTTTGGTTACTTGCTTGCAGGTGTTTCATGACCCAACTGGATAACATCACCAGGGCTAGAAGTGAATGGGGGTTGCAGGGAGGAGTAGGAGGAGGAGGACTGTGGTCCTGGGTGCTCTCTGAATTTGGCTTGAATTTTACTCACAGACGTTTCATTACCCAACTATGTAACATCATCAGGGCTAGAAGGGAGTAGGGTTTACTCTCTGTTTACCCCAATCAAGGAACTACCAGCTCAGATAAACAATCTAACAGTCGAGAAATGCCAAAGCAAGGAACCACCAAGAACATTCCTAATAACCCTGACAGGGCAGGCCACTTATTAATAAACAGAAAGCCAACCCTACTCCCTTTCACACTGAGGATGTTACCTAGTTTGGTCCTGCAACATCTGCAAGAAACCAACCAAGCTTAGAGAGCTCCAAGGACCCTGCCATTCAACCCTGAGCTACAAATGTAGGGCATAGAGTTTCCTGCCAAGGAAGTGGGATGGACGAGAAGATCTCCAAGGTCCCTTCCAATTCTGTTATTTTGTTTTGTTCTGTTCTATTCTGTTCGGAACTGAAAATCTGATCCTTAAAGTATGTCAGAGTATATTCATTAACTGGCAGAGACATGGTTAACAAAGTAAGCATGGCAACAGACCAGCCAATGGGAGCTGAGAACCTGGGTGTGGTTTGACTCTGTGTGCTTTGCTGAGAATTGAAAGTGAAACTGACTAACTTGCTTGCTTGCTGAAACTGAGTTCTGGTCTGAGCCCTCTGGGCTGCTGCTGCTTGTGTTTTTGCTTTATGTTCCGTTGAAAGAATCTACAAATGGTCTTGTAAACAGTCATATTAATACATTTATAAAGAAGTTAATAATCCTGCTGAATCAGTCATCTGTGTTTTCTCTGGATGTGAATTTATCTCTTAACTCTCACAAAGTAGAGGGTCTCCCCTCAGCGAAGTCGGCTACTATGGGAATGCCTAGGGGGAAAAATAGCAGCATCGGACACAGTCAAGTAGAAGTGAAGTAGATTGAATAACCTCCAAAAGTGAAGTCCAAGTCTCAGGTAACAGATAATCAGAGTTGGAAGGGACATTGTAGATCATCTAGTCCAACCCTCCACTCAAGCGGGAGACCCTACACCATTTCTGACAGATGGCAGTCCAGTCTCTTCTTGAAAGCCTCCAGTGATGAAGCTCCCACAACTTCTGAAGGCAACTTCTGTTCCCTGGGTTGATTGTTATCACTGTCAGAAAGTTCCTCCTTATTTCCAGGTTGAATCTCTCTCCTTGTTCAGTTTCCATCCATTGTTCCTTGTCTGGCCTTCGGGTGCCTTGGAAAATAGCTTGACCCCCTTCCTCCTCCTCCCTGTGGCAGCCCCTCAAATATTGGAAGATGCTCTCCTGTCTCCCCTGGTCCTTCTCTTCCCTAGACCAGCCAGGCCCAGTTCCTGTAACCGTTCTTCATATGTTTTAGCCTCCAGTCCCTTAATCATCCTGGTTGCTCTTCTCTACACTCTTTCTAGAGTCTCAACATCTTTTCTGCAGTATGGTGACCAAAACTGGATGTGTGGTCTTACTAAGGCTTTATAGGGTGGTATTAGTACCTCTCTTGATTTTGGTTGTATCCAACCTGTCTGCAATAATTGGGGAGGGAGAAGGCCACACAGATGACTGAGAGGAGTCGAAAAAAAATCCTACCTCTCACCTAACAGCCAGAGCATGCCCTTTCCTGTCCACCTTTGCTCCCCGGGGCCAATCAGCCCTCTGTGGCTGCCTTATGAGGGTCAGGCCCCCTTTTCCTTTTCTCCAAAGGCTTTCTCCTTCTTAAAGCAAGGCTGGGCACCATGCCACAAAAGCAGCTGAATAATTCCTGCCTCCCCCTCCACCAACCTCCTGCTGCATCAGGCAATGGGGAGGTTAGGAGGTAATCAAGCTTACAGATTAAGGCTGGCCAAAGCTACAAGATCAGCACAGGTTGTGGTGTGTGTGTGTGTGTGTTTGGTGTTTATTAACTCTTGAAAGGACAAGAGGTTGCCCTACAGCCATAGCTCAAATGGAAAAAACAAAAACAGATGCACAGAGACATGGAGAATATCTGGGGGTCTGCAACCAAAGCCTTGGCCAGCAAATGGCTTGAAGGTCATGTTTATCAAACTGAAGGTTTGATATGAATGGAATTTAAAGGAACAGAACAGAACAGAAAAGAACAGAGTAGAGTAGAATCGAATCGAATCGAATCTTTATTTGGAGTGGAGTGGAAGGGAAGGGAAGGGAAGGGAAGAGAATCTTTATTGGGAATGGAAAGGAAGGGAAGGGAAGGGAAGAGGAGAGGAGAGGAGAGGAGAGGAGAGGAGAGGAGAGGAGAGGAGAGGAGAGGAGAGGAGAGGAGAGGAGAGGAGAAGAGAAGAGAAGAGAAGAGAAGAGAAGAGAAGAGAAGAGAAGAGAAGAGAAGAGAAGAGAAGAGAAGAGAAGAGAACCTTTACTGGGAATGGAATGGAATGGAATAGAACAGAACAGAATAGAATATTTATTGGGAATGAAATATAGAATATAGTAGAAAATAGACTATGCCCTAGAATCTGGAATCAAGAGGTTTGTCCTACCACAATCTTCATCTTCCCAGTTTGTAGGACATGGCCATTGGTTGAGGGTACTTTGATTTGGGTTTTTTTCCGCTAAAACTAGAAGCATTTGAAATGTGGATTGACAGGTGGCTGCGATGCATAGGCTGGGTTGACAAAATCAGAAAGAGGAGGTGATAAGCCACCTGGGAATGCCAAGGCAAATCATCAAAACCATCAAAAAAGCAAAAATGAGAATATTTCGGACATATGATGTGACAGGTGGAAAAATATACCATACTTCACTTAATCCTCCTGGGAAAGATCGAAGGCAAACAAGTTCGAGGCAGAAGAAGAACCCCATGGCTTCAACATCAAAGGGATTGGTTTGGACAAAACTCAACAGCACTTTTTGGTGCTGCTGTTGATCAAAGTAGAATTGCCAACATGATCGCCAATATCCAATGACGGATATGGCACAAGAAGAAGATGGAGTCTAAATTACTCTTTTTAAATCCATGGGTCAATACAGAAAATCAGAGTAGGAAGGGACCTTGTAGGTCATCTGGTCCAACCCCCACCAAGTAGGAGACCCTACATCATTTCTGACAGACGGCAGTCCAATCTCTTCTTTGAAAGCCTCCAGTGATGAAGCTCCCACAACTTCTGAGGGCAACTTCTGTTCCATGGGTTGATTGTTCTCACTGTCAGAAAATTCCTCATTATTTCCAGGTTTGGGGGGTTGTCATACAGAAGAGGGGGTCAATTTATTCTCCAAAGCACTCGAGGGCAGGAAAAGAAGTAACAATGGAAGGTCTTTATGGAGAGATCCAATCTAAAGCTAAGGAGATATTTCCGGGCAGTGAGAACAATTCATCAGTGGAACGATTTAGCTCCTGAACTTGTGGTGTGTCTAACACTGTAAGTCTATGGAGATTCTCATTCATCCAGGTTGTAGTTGTTCCAAGGGTGCTTTTTTTTCAAGAGGCGACTGGGTGTTTTGGTTTTTCTTTGAAGACTTTTTGCTTCTCATCCAAGAAGCTTCTTCAGCTTTTCCTTCCATTCCCCACCATCCAGTCAGAGCTGAAGAAGATTCTTGGATGAGAAGCAAAAAGTCTTCAAAGAAAAACCAGAATGTCCAGTTGCCTCTTGAAAAAAGCACCTTTGGGTCCAACACTGGAGGTTTTCAAGAAGAGATTGGACAGTCAATTGTCTGGAATAGTATGGGACCTTCAGCTGTAAGAGTGGGTTGGACTAGAAGACCTCCAAGGTTCCTTCCATCCCTTTTACTCTACGATTCATTTTCTTCACAGCTAAACATGGATAAAATATTCCAGTTGGTCTCAGCCAACTTCTTCTGTCGTCTATTATGTCTGTCTCTGTGTCTATTTGTGTGTCTCTGTTGAGATTGATCCAAGTTGTAATTCCACAATCTTAGAGGCATGAAGTTATGGAAGATGTTCCTACAACCTCAACTCCAAGGTTTCACCCTGGTGAATGCCTTACCAGTATTCTCTAAATTTGGCATTCAGCTCAACGTCAATTCAGCCCCTAGAGAAAATGGAGCGCTTTCTCAGGATGAATTTACTGAACAACTCAAGGAGGAGCATTTTTTTTTAAAGGGGAGGTGGGTGGGAACACAAATGAAAGCAACTCAGCCTGGGCTTATCAAATACCCAACAGCTGTTTGCGGCATCACATTTTCCTCTAATTCATTACAGTGTTCTTGTTTTTAAAGATGCTGTAATGAAAAAAACAAAACAAAACCCAACCAAATAAAAACTATTAGCACAATTGAGAAAGTCCAGAAATGTTTCACAAGAAGAGCTCTCCACTCCTCTACTTGTAGCAGAAGACCTTAGGCCACCAGACTAGAAATTCTAAGACCTAGAAAACCTTGAATTACGCCGCCTTCGGTCTGATCTAAGTATGGTGTTTAAAATCAGACATTGCAATGTCCTACCTGTCAATGAATGCTTCAGCTTCAACCATAACAACACAAGAGCAAACAATAGATACGAACTCAAAGTTAACCGCACCAAACTTGATTGTAGGTAGTACGACTTCAGCCACAGAGTGGTCAATGTCTGGAAGACTCTCTACCTGACTCTGTGGTTTCTTCCCCAAACCCCAAAAACTTTAACCATAGTCTGTCTACCATTGACCTCACTCCTTTCCTAAGAGGTCTGTAGGGGGTGTACATAAGTGCACCAACGTGCCTATCGTCCCTGTCCTATTGACTCTTTTATATTTTTTTACACGTATCCATGTATTCATAACTATGTATATGTACATATTCATTATCTTGTAAGCAACTGACAAATCAAAATAAATAAAGAAAAAGAAAAAATTAAAAAGATAAAAAAAAAAAAACCCCGAAGGCTCCTTTTAGACCTAACTTGATCTGTTTGCAGAGGACAAATCCATTTGGTAGTTCTTGCTGTCCCTGGCTAAAATGCAAGTCTCATGGCATAGGTTCATATTTAAGGAAGCTGGGGGCGGGGGGTGGGGGGGAGAGAACCGGTGAAGGTGATGCTTGTTATTATGATTATTCCTATTCCCCACAAAACCATCGAGGATGTGATTTAAAACGCCCCTGACTAAATATAGACATAATCTATCTCTTTTAATTTCAACAAGGAGGTGTTTTTTCATTTCCAAGCAGGGGACCTGGGAAGCTTAAGCTGCTCAAGGCATCTGTCTAGCTACGGGGATCTTAATTTTTGCCTTATTCCGCGTCCACCTATTTGATGAAGCGAGCCCCAGCCTTAATGCGGATCCTTGGCAGGCGGAACCGAAGTTGATTATTCATAATCTGGGAATTAACACTTGGAATACGGGGGTGGGTGGGGGTGGGGGGTCTGGTTCTGGTCACCAGGATACAAAGAAGATACGGAGGGCCCTTAAACAAAACAAACAAAGACAAATTTAAAAAACAAAACAAAAAAAGGAATGCAGAGAAGGTCTGGAGGCTCAATCGTATGACGAACCCCGTTGCAGGAACTGGGTATGTCTGGTCTAAAGAAGGGAAGGGCCAGGAGGGACCTGATCGCAGTCTTCCAATATCTGAGGGGCTGCCCCAAAGAGGAGGGGGGTCAACGTCAATCAACAGTTGAGGGAGCGAGGAAGGTGCAGTCTATCGAAGAGAACGAGAGGGGCGACCTGACAATGGTTTCCCAATATTCGTACTATATAGCCTCCAGAACCCTCATCTCCTTCCTTCCTTCCTTCTTTCTCTTTCTTCTTTTTCTTTCTTTCTTTCTTTCTCCTTCCTTCATTTCTTGTTCCTTCCTTCTCTCTCCTTTCTTTCTTTCTTTCTTTCTTTCTTTCTTTCTTTCTTTCTTTCTTTCTTTCTTTCTTTCTTTCTTTCTTTCTTTCTTTCTTCCCTCCATTTTTCTTGCTCTTTCCTTTCTTCCCTCTCTTTCTTTCTTTCCTTTCTCTTTCCTTCCCCTTCTTTCTTGCTCCTTCCTCCCTTCCCTCTCTCCTTTCTTTCTTTCCTTTCTTTCTTCTTCCTTCCTTTTTGCTCCTTCCCTCCTTCCCTTCCTTCCCACTCCTTCCTTCCCTTCCTTCTTTCTTTCTCTCTCCTTCCATTTTTCTTGCTCCTTCCTCCCTTCCCTCTTCTTTCTTTCTTTCTTTCTTTCTTTCTTTCTTTCTTTCTTTCTTTC
>BLBF01000036.1:29425171-29446164 GCA_015471245.1 Laticauda colubrina
TATCTATCTATCTATCTATCTATCTATCTATCTATCTATCTATCTATTTTTCTATCATATCTAGTACAACTTCAGCAACCGAGTGATCAATGCCTAGAATGCATTGACTGTTGTTACATCCTCAACTCCTCACCACATTAAACTATCCACTATTGACCTCACCCCATTCCTAAGAGGTCTTTAAAGGGAGTGTGCATGTGCACCATTGTGCCTACTGTCCCTGTCCTAGTGTCCCCATTTATTTGTACCTATTTCCTGTATTCGTACTCATGTCTATTCTTATACCTATTATCTTGTAAGAAATTGAGAAATCAAATAAATAAATACATAAACAAATTAGATAGATAGATAGATGGATAGATAGATAGATGATAGATAGATGATAGATAGATAGATAGATAGATAGATAGATAGATAGATAGATAGATAGACAGATAGATAGATAGATATAGAGATAAATATAGAGATAGAGATAGATATATACATACATGCATACATACAAACAGACATACACACATAACATACATACATACAGACAGACAGACAGACACACACATACACACCCAGAGAATCGGATAGATTAACATTAGAACTAAGAAATAAAAAGGAGGCAGAATAATACGATTCATGGAACAGATTCCACCAATGGTTGAAATCGAAAGGTGGGAGTTGGAACATGAAATAAGTAGGCCAAATAGACCCACAATGTGATACTATATATGTACTAAAATGAATACATTGGTCAAGAATAACTGTACAAAACTAGCAATGTATATAATAGTATGTACATTCTTTGTTCTTTACTTTTAGTGCGTATGGCAAAGGAAACGCCCGGATTGTGACGCTGTGTTCGATATTTTTATATGTAAATAATAAAAAATATAAAATAGTTTATAATAGTTTATAGAAAATATAAATATATATTTTATATAAAATACAACCAAAAAAATGAAAGTGGAAAAAAAAGGCACAGAAAAACAGGGACCCTGCCTTCCCACTGTCCCATCGGCTAAATGTCACAATTAGGAGAAAGGAAAAGAAAATGTAAGCAGTGGAAAAGTTTTGAGTCATAAAACTTGGATCAAGGAGTGGAGATATCTTTAGAGCTTCGTCTCTCATCGGCCCCAATTTTTCCTTAAAATGTTTGTTAGCCTGAGATGAATCTTTCCTTTTTTCCTACTGGACATTTTCCAAATATGTTAAAATCCATTTAAACTCCTAAAACAGAGATCACCAAACTTGACCATTTTAAGACTTGTGGACTTCAACTCCCAGAATTTCTCAGCCAGCATATTCTGGGAGTTGAGGTCCACAAGTCTTAAAGTGGCCAAGTTTGGGGACCCCTGTTCTAAAAATGGCTCCAGGATAGGTTGTCCTCGACATAAGGGCCACGATGGAGCTAAACAAGACAGTTGTTCAGGAAGCATTTGCTCCATTTTATAACCTTTCTCGCCACCGTGGTTAAGCGAATCGCAGCAATCGTTAAGTCAGTCACACTGGTCATTAAGTGAATCAGGCTTCCCCGGTTGACTTTGCACGTAAGAAGGTCACCAATGGGGTTCATACGGCCCTTGGGACACCATCGACATCAGAACTATGAGTCGGTTGGCAAATGGCTGAATTTTGATCACGTGACTATGAGGTTGTAAGTGTGAAAAAGCCTGAAATACTTTTTTCAGTGGCCAGCGTAACTTTGATTTTAGAGAATTGTGTTCGGTGCTGTCAGAATAACGGAATTCTGCAATAGAGGGAGTCCTCGACTTATGACCACAATGGAGCCCAACATTTCTGTTGCTAAGTGAGAAATTTGTTTAGGGAGTTTTGCTCCGTTTTACAATGTTTGATAAGTGAATCGCTGTGGTTCTGAAATTAGTCACTCTCAGGATTCCCTCCATTTAAATCATGAGTCTCGAGCCAAACGTCCAAAACTTACAAAGAATTTACTGGGAGTTAACATGCCAGCACTGCCTGGGTGCAGCCAACTCTGAGATACAAAGTTCACTGTCACCTTTGACCCTGGTTTTACCTCCACCCCCTGGGTGTATTGTAATTCATATTCTCCAATGGGACACATCCATAGCCCAGAGTCATCAATCATGCTCTCCAGTTAGATATTTGCCACGGCAGAAACTTCAATCACCTGGTTACTATCTTTGAAAACATTTATGGAATGCAGTTTGGGTTTGCAAGCTGCTGCACTGCTCCCCCCTCCCTCCCTTTCTGTTGACAATTCTAAAAAGACCATAGAAATATTTTATGAGTTGACACACATGGTTGTTAAGTGAATCAGGTTTCCCCATCGACTTTTGCTTGTCCGAAGGTCGCAAAAGGGGATCTCGGGGACACTGCAACCATCATAAATGTGAGTCAGTTGTCAAGCATCCAAATGTAAACCCTGTGACTATGGGGATGCTGCAGTGGTGAAAAACGGTCCTAGTCACATTTTTTTTCAGTGCCATCGTAACTTTGAATGGTCACTAAATGAACTCTCATAAGTCGAGGACCAGCCTGTAGGGAGGCTTTCATTTGCAGTCACTCTTGCTCTCCATCTCATTTTCTGGGAGGACTAAGGATGTGGAAACGGGCTGGTGGATGGGGCTGAGATATCCCATGAGGGGGCTAGTTGAAGTCAGTTTAATACCATGCTCGGATGGGTCAACGGTGGGTTAAATTTACCCCTTGGGAGTCAGTCAGTTGACTCACAACCGGCTAACCTCCCCCTGACCTAATTAAGCATGTTGTGGGAAGCAGACAATGGAAGCATCTGTGCATTTATAATTACCTGATGACATGCCTTGGCATCTCCAGAGGCTCCACGTGCCTCAGATCTAAACCCCAAAGCCAGGGGACAGTTCCAGAAAAGAGCAGAAAGCCACCTAAAAACTGAGTATCCCTTCTGAAAACAGATAAGGGAGCTGAAAGGCATCACTCTGGTTTAAACCCTAAGGTCCTTTTTTTCAGGAGGCAACTGGACTTTCTTGGTTTTTCTTTGAAGGCGTTTCACTTCTCTCCCAAGAAATTTAAATATATATATGTATCATTCCCCACCATCCAGTCAGAGCTGAAGAAGCTTCTTGGATGAGAAGTGAAACATCTTCAAAGAAAAACCAGAAAGTCCAGTTGCCTCTTGAAAAAAGCACTTTGGGGACTCCAAGTGGCCTTAAGGACTCTAAAAGGATGCAAATGATCAGCTGTCTGCAAGGAGTGTAAATCCTTCCATTCCTCACTGAAATAATTTGGCCAAGGGGGGGGAGGAGGAGGAGGAGGAGGAGGAGGGGCTGTTTTCGTGTGAATAAACTGCAGTCTCTCCTGCTTTCATGTGGAGTTGCATCAAAGGCCAATGATAAATCAAATGAGGTTTATCACGAGGATATGTGGGGCCTGACATGGGTGTGAACTCAGTCATAAGCCAGCTAGTTAATAATTGAATAAAATGCATTTTCAATATGCAGACTTTGGGATTTCCTTTCCCCACCCCTAGGCTTTAGGGGAAAATATGCAAGACCATGGAACTGTAGTCAAATGCCTTAAAGAATACAGAATAACAGAGGCAAAAAGCACCTTGGAGGTCTTCTAGTCTAGCCCCCTGCTCTAGCAGGAGACCCTACACCATTTCAGACAAGTGGCAATCCATTCTCTTCTTAAAAACCTGCAGTGAAAGAGCACCCACAACTTCTGGTGGCAAGCTGTTCCATTGGTTAATAGTTCTCACTGTCAGGAAATTTCTCCTTAGTTCTAGGTTGCTTCTCTCCTTGATTGATTTCCATCCATTGTTTCTTGTCCTGCACTCTGTTGCTTTGGAGAGTAGCTTGACACCCTCCTTCTTTGGGGCAGCCCCTCAAATACTGGAAGGCTGCTATCATGTCACCCCTGATCCTTCTTTTATATTATACTAGACATACCCAATTCCAACAACCATCCTTCGTATCCTTTTACATCATCTTTGTAGCTCTTCTCTGCACTCTTTCTAGAGTCTCAGCATCTTGTTTCATAGTGATCAAAATTAGATGCATGATTCCAACTGTGGTTTTACCAAAGTAGTAGAAAGCTGTACTAACGGTGCATGTGACCCTGATATGTTATCCCTTTGTATCTTACCATAAACCAGCTCTAGTTTAATAATTCAATAACATGCATTTTCAACCTTCAGACTTCGGGGGTTGTTTCCTCCAAAGGGCTTTTGGAGGAAAGGTGCAAGACAATGGAACAGCAGTCAAACTCCACAAGAGAAAGGATGAATGGAATGGAATGGAATGGAATGGAATGGAATGGAATGGAATGGAATGGAATGGAATAGAATAGAATAGAATAGAATAGAATAGAATAGAATAGAATAGAATAGAATAGAATAGAATAGAATAGAATATTTATTGGGAATGGAGTGGAGTGAGTGGAGTAGAGTAGAATAGAGTAGAGTAGGATATTTATTGGGAATGGAATGGATTGGAATAAAATAGCAATTAGAATATAATAGAATAAACAGAGTTGAAAGGGACCTTGGAGGACTTCTAGTCCAACCCCCTGGGACTCAGTCAGGAAACCCTATACCATTTCAGACAAATGGTTCAATCTCTTCTTAAAAACCTCCAGCTTCTGGGGGGCAAAGCTGTTCCACTGGTTAATTGTTCTGTCAGGAAATTTCTTCTCAGTTCCAGATGGCTTCTCTCCTTGATGAGTTTCCTTTCATTGCTTCTTGTCCTTTCTGCCTATTTGGAGAATAGCTTGACCGTCTTTTCTTTGTGGCAACCCCTGAGAAGATTGCTACCTGGGTCTTTCTTTTCCTCAGGCTAGACATACCCAATTCCAGCAATTGTATTTGAGCCACATCTTTCAATTGTCATCTTCGTTCTTCTTTCGAAGGCAATGGATGGGTCCGCTTGAACATCGGAAAGCCGGGATTGACTTTTTCAATCCGCGAACAGCTGATGGGAGGAACTGGTGACACTCCCCACCACCACCACCCCCAAGGCCTGGGAACCCGAACGGCTACCCATCTTGGACAGCTATAAAAGGGGATTAGAAAAATCCACGGAGCAAAGGGCTACTCATGGCTGCCAGGGAGAATGGCAATATATCACCTTCGCAGGCAGGCAGACACCACTCAGAACCAGGTGCCAGGGAACCTAAGCGGGCCCTCCCGTCGTCTGGCTTGTCAGTTTCCCAGGGGCATCTTGTGGTCAGCTGCCATGGGAAACAGCAAAGTGCAACTGGATAGGCCTTTGCCTTGATCCAGGCATGGCTGGTGTTTTTCATTTTGCAATCGGTAATTTTGCGGTAGGGGCAGGGCTGGGCTGCTGGGGGTTTGCAGGGGTTCAGGAGAGCCCTTAGCTAAGATTCTGTGCATTTCAGAGAACCGCCAAATCCCACTCCTGGCTGGCCCTGCCCACCCCTCCCCTCCCCTCCCCTCCCCTGTGATCCCAGGCGGCCTGTTTTGGAATGGGCCCGTTTCTGGCTTCCAGAGAGCCTTTGGAGCCTGGGGAGGCCATTTTCACCCTCGTAGAGACTAGAGAAAATCCTCTGGAGCCTGCGGAGGGCAAAAACATCCCCCCCCCACTGTGGTGCAGGAGGCTGACTAGACCACGCCCACCATGGCCACGCCCACTGAACAACCCAGCAGAGAACCCCTTGCTAAAATTTTTGAAGCCCTCCCAGGGGTGGGATTCTACCAGTTCGCACCTGTTCGCTAGAACCGGTTGTTAACATCCTAAGCAGTTCGGAGAACCGGTTGTGAGAATAAATTACTGGCCTGATCCTGTAAAGAAAGGCAGGAAAGAAACATTCTGGTGTTGCTTACAGAAACTGCCTCTCCCTTGACCCTTATTACATTCTTGGCAAGACTAGACTTCCTGTCTCAGGAACATCTCAGGAGTTTTTTCCCCTCCTTTGCTGGTACTTTGCTTGTGTGGAGTGACCATTTAAAGTTACAATGGCACTGAAAAAAGTGACATGATGGTTTTTCACACTTACGACTGTTGCAGCATCCCCAGAGTCATGAGAGGCCAGGCAAGGAGATGCGTGCCTCGATGTGAGTGATACTGAGTTGGCCACGTCCAGCCAATAACATGACCACCAAGCCATGCCTGCCAAGTAAGCCATGTCCACAGAACCGGTTGTTAAAAATTTGAATCCCACCCCTGAGCCCAATCCTGAGTAGAGATGATAGCAAAGCGAGGGGTCCTTGGCGCTCTCTGAGCTGGGTTGTTTCCTTGCAGATGTTTCATGACCCAACTAGGCAACATCAGCAGGGCTAGAAGGGAGTTGGGTTTTGCTCCCTGTTTGCATACAGTGGCTAGAGCAAGTAACAACAGCCTAATCAAGGAACTACCAAGAAGAAAACAACTCTCCCACAAATATTAACAGGGGAAATGAAGATATGTAAATAAAGAGCCAATTCCATTCCCTTCCAGCATGGATGATGTTCTCTAGTTGGGTCATGAAATGTCTGCAAGAAAAAAAACAAGCTCAGAGAGCTCCAAGGACCTCACAGTTCTCTTCCTCCTCTCCTCGAATCCCTCTCCCTTCTAAGCACTGACGATGTTATCTAGTTGGTTCATGAAATGTCTGTAAGGAAATCACTAAACACAAAGAGCACCAAGGACCTTACAGTCCTCCTCTTCTTTCTCCCCACTCTGCATACTCCACTCCAGTGGTGGTATTCCACATTTTTTTTCCTACTGGTTCTGTGAGAGTGCGCTTTGCATATATGCATGCTTGTTTCGCGTGCAGACAGACAGACAGACAGACAGACAGACAGCAAGAACTGAAATCCACCTCACTGGCCCTAATACTTTTATACTTCTGACGTTTTTGCACTCAATTTCCCCCCCCTTTTTTTTTTTCAACCAAATTGTCCTTCTCTGAGATGCATTTGAAGGACTCTTTGGGGAAAGACCCAGGGAGGAGACGGAGCCTTGAAGCTGCTCCTTACGTAAGGCCTAGAATTAGGGACACCCAACAAAACTGCTGAGACAATCAAGACGGCCACAAAACAAGCGTATTTTACACGGCAGGCCATTATGGATTCATGGAACCAGGGTTGCAAGAGGCGATCATTAATTTAGAGCCTTGTTTCTCAAACCATGCTGGCTGGATGTCGAGGGAGGTTCTCAGTCATCCAGGTCATGGTTATCCCAAAGATGCTTTTTTCAGGAGGCAACTGTACTTTCTGGTTTTCCTTTGAAGATGTTTCGCTTCTCATCCCAGAACCTTCTTCAGCTCTGACTGGATGGTGGGGAATAGAAGCATTTGTAGTCCTTGCAGACAGCTGGTCATTTGCATCCTTTTAGAGGGTCGTTGAGGCCACTTGGAAGTTTATCTTTGTCTTCGGGGTCACCTGAGTGGTCCAAATGGGTGTCGAGCCTTCTTGAAACTGCTGAAAGGGCTGTGTTGTAGAAGGCTCCACACCCCTTTCACCACTCAGACAGACAAACCTCAAAGTGGCCTCAACGATCCTCTAAAAGGATGCAAATGACCAGCTGCCTGCAATGAGTGTAAATCCTTCCATTTTCCACCATCCAGTCAGAGCTGAAGAAGGTTCTTGGATGAGAAGGGAACCGTCTTCAAAGAAAAACCAGAAAGTCTAGCGGCCCCTTGAAGAAAAAAAAAACACCTTCAGGACATTTATCAACCACCTCGCTTAGCAATGAAAATTCTCGCCTCCATTGTAGTCATAAGTCGAGGACTATGTGCATTTTAAATATCCCAACGAATGAATGACAACCACAGTCCTGTTTGCATGTTTTAACTCCGGTCCCTTTATAAATTTGGTTCAGGGGGGAATCCGATGGAAATTAGTGGAGGAGGGGGTGAGGAGAGTGAAAAAAATCCCATGGGAGTGGGGGGCAGAAGAGAAAGGAAAGATAGGGAGAAAGGAGAGGGAGGGAGGAGAGAAGAGAGACGGGAAAATGCAGAAGTCCAGCAGCATAATTGGTTTCTAATGTGAATGCAGGAAATCAAGCGATTGAAGGAAAAGGGGAAGGGAAAAAATAAAAGGGCTTTTTTTTTTGGCCCATGACGAGGGGGAAGCAGCGAAATTAAAACAGGAGTCATCTATGTAAACTGGATGTGAGGAGACAGAATCTTCCCCCACCAAGGGAGCCGTTGAAGGAGAAACATGGCCCGTTTGTGGCCACCGATAATACTTTCCATTCAATGGCATTTATTTTTTTTTTTTTTTTGCAGCCTGCTGATTCATACGATTGCTGGCCGGCGCCCTGCTGGCGAGCCCCCTCCACTGAAATCAAATCCACTCTCTTCGGTTATAAATTATAATGCTCTATAAACAACACTCCCAGTGGGAAAGGGGAGAGAGGATGAGAGAGAGGAAGAGAGAGAGATAGAGAGAAAGAAAGAAAGAGAGAGAGAGAGAGAGAGAGAGAGAAAGAGATGCTCAGTGTCTCCTCTTAGCAAGAAGAGGCCCAGTTGCCTGTCCCAAAAGGATTCTGGTCGTGATTTATAAACTGTTTGATGTTTTGGGAAGAGAGGAGAAGCTGGGATTATTGCAAGAGGAAGGGGGGAGGAGGGGGAAATGGAGAAGAGGAAGGAGGAAGAGGAGGAGGAGGAGGAGGAGGAAGAGAAGGAGGGGAGGAGGGAGAGGAAAAGGAAGGTGGAGGGGGAGGAGCAGGAGGAAGAGGAAAGAAGGGGAGGGAGAGGGGGAAGAGGAGAAGGAAGAGAGAGGAGCAGGAAGAAAAGGAGGAAGAAGAGGAGAAGGAGGGTGAAAGAGGAGGATGAAGAAGAGGGAGAAGTACTTTTGTGAAGAGGAACTTGGATAGCTGCATTCAAGGAAATGGAGAAACAAAATACAGGGAGTCCTCAACTTACAACCAGGGGTGGGATTCAGCCGGTTTGGACCAGTTCGAGCGAACCGGATGTTAAATTTAAATGTGGTTCGCCAAACTGGTAGATGAACTGACCGGATGGCCTGGCCCACCCCTCCCCTCCCCGGAGTCCCCACGTGGCTCGTTTTGGATACAGGTAAGTTCAGGGTTCAAGCGGAGGCTCTGGGAGGGCAAAAAATGGGCCTCCTGGGAGTTCTGGAGAGCCTCTGGAGCCCGGGGGAAGGCAGTTATCGCCCTCTGAGAGTCTCAAGGGAAGCCTCCGGAGCCTGGGTAGGGTGGAAAACAGAAGTTCTGGTAGGCCACACCCACCATGGCCACGCCCACCCAGCAAACGGGCAGAGAACCGGTTGCTGGGGTTTTTGAATCCTACCCCTGCTTCCAGCCATTCATTTAACGACTGTTCCAAGTGACCCCGGCACTAAAAAAAAAGTGAGTTCAAGCAAATGTCCCAGGATAATGGTGCAGGATCCCCATTTGGAGCCGGAGCTGCAGCACAGGCCCTAAAGCTGAGAAGAACAAACTTTTCGTCCCGATGACCGACTCAGATTGGATCCTAAGAAAAGTGACTTTCAATCAATCCTCACACTTACAACCGTTAAAAGCAATTCTGAGAGTTGAAGTCCACGAATCATAAAGGGGCCATCGTTCCCCTCCCCTGCCTTACCAGACTCTCTCCAGATGTGCTAATCCTCAGCGCTGCAAGTCTTGCCTATTCAACATGGCACACGGGGTCCATGCCTTGGGGGGGGGGGCTCCCCTATCTTGCCTGGCACCAAATTCTTTTCCTGGGATTGGATGGCATGACAAACGTCTTGTCATGTAAATGGAGCCCCCCCCCCCCCCGCCTGATTCAGCCAAGACCCGTTTTTGGAAATGCTGCAGAAGCTGTTTCTGAAATGATTAAGGCTCAGCATGCATCACCTTCTGTAGAAATATTAAACACCTTGGGGTGCTGGGGGGTCAGTTGTATGGGAGGACAAGGAACATTTGAAGCTACCCAGAAAAATGTACCAGGAAGGAGAGGGAAGGAAGGAAGGAAGGAAGAAAGGAAGGAAGGAAGGAAGGGAGGGAGGGAGGGAGGGAGGGAGGGAGGGAGGCCAAAGGGAAGGAAAAAGAGAAAGGGAAGGGAAGTGGAAAGGGAAGGGAGGAGGAAGAGAGGAGGAAGGAAAGGGAAAGAAAAGGAGTGGGGAGGAAAGAAGAAGGAAGGAAGCAAAGGGAAGGGAAAAATGAAAGGAAAGGGAAGGAGAGGGAAGAGAAGGATGGAAGGAAAGAAGGAAGGGGAAGAAAGAGAAAAGGAAAGAAAGAAAGAAAGAAAGGATACCCTTGATGTCGCAATAAAATTTAACATGTTAACTTAAAAATAAATAAAGGAAACATTAAAAGATATTAAAGAGATAAATGCAAAGATAAATTAAGAGATAAATGAAACAGGATGCTCTGCGGTCCAGGTAATTTGAGTGGAAGGGTTGGGGGGGGGAAGAGAGGCAGGAGAGGAGAAAGGAAAGAAGTGGGTTTACATTAATAAATGATTAAAGGCCTTAACGAGGGGCTATCGGGTTGAACAGGGGAGTGTCTACGCCAATCCACCTCTTCCCCTTCACAGCAGCTTGTTCGCATTAGTGTGCAAGGCTGATCAATATGGTTTTCATTTGCCAATTTCCATACAGCATCTGGGCCGGGCTCGCCTGACCTAATGAAAGCAGGAGGCAAGCAGGAGTCACTGAAACATTTGTGAGCGCTCGTCTGTCGCCAGCACATAAATTCCGATTGCAGGGCTGCAGTCCCTCACACGCACCCATTGCATCCCCGCTCAGGAAGACGGAAGGAAACGGTCGGGCACATCTGATTTTTAGACACTTTGGCAGCTAGGCCAGAGATTGGAGGCTATAGGACCTGTGGACTTCGATCCCCAGAATTCCTGAGCCATTGATTGGCAACTATGGTGACTTTATGACCGGTGGACTTCGACTCCCAGAATTCTCTACCCAGCATCGTTGCCCACCCTTGGCTCAAGAATTGTGGGAGTTGAAGTCCACCGGTCAGAAAGTCGCCACAGTTGCTCACCCTGACTCAGGAATTCTGGGAGTTGAAGTCCACAGGTTGTAACGCCACAGTTGCCCACCCAAGCTAGACCTTATTCATTCCCACACAACTGAATGCACCTTGTTCCTACAAAAAAACCCACACTCACAGAGCTATAATTGCAGGGTTTGCAGCAATTGAGTATACAATGACAAAGTCAAGTCAGCCTTGTCATACAGATGGGCCTCAACTTATAATCATTTCTTTAGGGACCGCTCAAAGTTACAACAGCACTGGAAAAAAAAGTTGTTGCTCACACTGATGACCATTGCAGCATATCTGGGCTGGCTGGGGAATTCTGTGAGTTGACATCCAAAAGTCTTAAAGTTCCCAAGGGGGGAAACACCCCTTCACCTGGTGTGGTAGCTGAGAAACCAATCACAATATCTCAAGGGCTGCCCCAAAGAAGAGGCAGTCAAGCTATTCTCCAAAGCACGTGAAGGCAGGACTAGAAAAAAAATGGATGGAAACGGATCAAGGAGAGAAGCAACCTGGATATAAGGAGAAATTTCCTGACAGTGAGAACAATTAATCAGTGGAACAACTTGCCTCCAGCTGTTCTGGACACTCCAACACTGGAAGTTTATAAGTAGAGACTAGACAGCCATTTGTCTGAAATGGTATTGGGTTTCCTGCCTAAGCAGGGGGTTGGACTAGAAGACCTCCAAGGTTCCTTCCAACTCTGTTATTCCATTCCATTCCATTCCATATTGCATTTCATTCCATTGCATTCTAAACACAGTTGTTAAGTGAACCTGGCTTCCCCATTGATTTTGCCTGTCAGAAGGTCTCAAAAAGGGGAATCACGTGACCCTGGGACACTGCAACTGTCATAAATATGAGTCAGTTGCCAAGTGTCCGAATTTTGATCGCATGACCATGGGGATGTTTTTCACACTTAGGACCACCGTAGCATCCCCTTGGCCATGTGTCCTAAGTCACTTTTTTGAGTGCCGTTGTAACTTCGAACGGCTGCGTAAGCAATGGCTGTAAGTCAAGGACTGTCTGTCCTTCCGTAGAAATTTTTCACAAGCCATGTTGGAGTATAAATCAATCACCAAGGACCGAACCTAAGAGCTACTGGATCATTTGAGCTTTGAGAGGACACCAAAGGAATCAACCTTCAACGTAGAAGCCAACCCTCCTGACCTTGAGAGAGAGAAGGGGAACCTCCAAAATAGGCTCTTCAGGCACGTTCATCTGAAAAGGTTACTGCACAACAAAGAGCCTCATTAGCCGGTCATGAGAACGGGACATGTTCTGACTTACAACAGTTCATTTAGTGACTGTTCAAAATAACAATGGCGCTGAAAAAAGTGACGTACGGCCGTTTTTCACAGTTAACAGATAATCAGAGTTGGTAGGGACCTTGTCAGTCATCTAGTCCAACCCCCTGCCCAAGTGGGAGACCCTACACCGTTTCTGACAGATGGCAGTCCAGTCTCTTCTTGAAAGCCTCCAGTGATGAAGCTCCCACAACTTCCAAGGGCAACTTCTGTTCCATGGGTTGATTGTTCTCCCTGTCAGAAAGTTTCTCCTTATTTCCAGGTTGAATCTCTCCTTGTTCACTTTCCATTCATTATTCCTTGTTTGGCCTACAGGTGCCTTGGAGAATAGCTTGACTCCTTTCTCCTCTCTGTGGCAGCCCCTCAAATATTGTAAGGCTGCTATCCTGTCTCCCCTAGTCCTTCTCTTCACTAGACTAGCCAGTCCATTCATTGTATGTTTTAGTCTCCAGGCCGTCGATCATCTTCAATAGATTCAGATTAGCAGAGTTGGAAGGGACCTTGTAGGTCATCTAGTCCAACCCCCTGCCCAAGCGGGAGACCTTACATCATTTCTCATAAATGGGAGACCAGTCTCTTCTTGAAAGTCCAAGTGATGGCACTCCCACAACTTCAAAACACAACTTCTGTTCCATTGGTTGATTGTTCTCACTGTCAGAAAGTTTCTCCTTATTTCCAGGTTGAATCTCTTCTTGTTCAGTTTCCATCCATTATAGTTATGACCTTTGCAGCATCCCCCGTGGTCACGTGATCAATATTTACCCGCTTTGTCAAATGGTTAGTATTTATGACAGTTGCTGTGTCCCAGGGGCCACGGGATCCCCTTTCGCGACCTTTTGACAAGCAAAGTCAATGGGGGAAGCCAGATTCACTTAACAACTGTCTTACTAACTTATCAGCTGCAGTGATTCACTTAGCCATTGTGACAAGAAGGGTCGTAAAATGGGGCAAAAGTCATGTAACCAAGGTCTCATTGAACTGCAGTAAATTTTGGGCTCAATTGCAGACATTAAGTCAAGGACTACCTGTTCAGCTTCCGCAGAGAAAACAGCCTTTTGATCTCTGCAGAAGACTAGTAGGGCGCATCCAAGTAGCAGTCAGAAGACATGAAGAAAAACTCCTTAGTTGTCCAATGCGTGGAGAGACTGAATCATAATTTCAACAGGGGAACGATGAGCATCCTAAACCAAGCCAAGTCTACAACACGAGAGAATTCTTGGAGGCCTGGCACTTAGACAAATGGGCCATCGACAGGCACAGGAGGTGAACAATAGTTACATACCATTGAAAACAGACAAGAGAAAGCCCCAAAGGAAATTAAAAAAAAACCCAAAATACCTCCTCACCAGAAATCAACATCCAGATGAAATTGGCTCCAAGGTTTACATTGGATGAACAATTCAAGAAGTCAACTGTACCCCAGTTAGGGAATTACCAAGTGAAACTAACAACCTGGAATGAAGGAGGAATTCCTTGACAAATGAGAACAATGAAGCAGCAGAACAACTTGCCTCGAGGAGTTGTGGGTGTTCCATCACCCAAGGCTTTCAAGAAGAGACTAGACAGCCATTTGTCTGGAATGGTATAGGGTCTCCTGTTCAAACAGGGGGTTGGACTAGAAGACCTCCAAGGTACCTTCCAACTCTGTTATTCTGTATGGCATGACATGGTATGGTGTTGTGTTGTATATTCCACTCAGGGGTGGGATTCTACGGGTTCGGACCGGTTCTATAGAACCGGTTGTTACGATTCTGCGCGGTTCTGAGAACCGGCAAATCTTTCCCGTGGCTGGCCCCTCCTCTCTCCTCCCGCCCCTCCCCACTCAGTCAGTCCTTATCATGCATGCCTGACATCACTGACTGTATTCTCCCCCGCCCAATCGCTCCTTAAAGTATTTCTTTTTTTTTTCTTCCTCCTGCCGATCAGCTGTTCCTATGATCAACTGCGCCGGGATCCCCCTCGCTGTCTTACTGCTTCACCCAGGAGGCTTCCCTGAGGCCCAGGAAGCAAAAAGGGGCATGGAGGGGTAGCTGTGCCCCCCCCTGCACTGATACACACACATCCCCTCCATATACCAACAATACCCCTGCTATACTCCAACAATGGCCCTGTTGTGATATAGGATCACCTAATTATAATGTCCATATAATATTTGGTTCAGGAAACCTGCAGAATTCTCTTTGTTTTCCAAAATCCCGTTGGGCTTCCTTTAAAACCCCTCCATCATTCTGTTGACAAATTGTCAACTTGGTCTTGAAACATCTCTCTAGACAACGTGTCAAAAGTCCCCTACAGAAGCTGATATCAAGATATTAATTAGTCCTCTCTAACACTTCTGGTTTTTTTTTTTTAATTTGCTTTTTTCAATCCCTCAGCTAAATAAGAGGCCCGAAGATTTAACTCACAACGCACGCTGGCCACCTCCGCTTATTTAATGTGCTTTGGAGAGGACCTCAGATGTGTAATTGCCCACTGGCCCCACACAAAGAGTGGCCAGGATCCTGGAGATTTCGCCCATGAAAAAAGGGATTTGGAGATTCCACATCAAAGAATTGTGCAGGATCAGTAAGTTGTCCATTTCTGGAAAAATACAGTTAGTCCTCAACTTACAACATTTAGTGACCATTCGAAGTTACAACAGTACCCCCAAAAAAGGGATTTGCGATCTTTTCCCACATGACCGCTGCAGCACCCCTGTGGTCACGTGATGCTCAGAATTTGAATGCCAGGCAACTGACTCGCATTTATGACGGATGTAGTGCACCCAGGGCAGAGGTGGTAGTATTCAGCAGGTTTTGACCAGTTCTGGAGAACTGGTAGTGGACATTTTGAGTAGTTTGGGGAAAAGGCAAATACCGCCTCTGACTGGCCCTGCCAACCCCATCTCTTCTCTGCCTCCCAGCTGATTGGCTGGGTCTCCTTTGGTTGCCTTGCAGAGGAGAACGGAGCTGGAAAGCAGGCTAGTGGGCTGGGGAGGGAAAGGGGATTTTGCAGTATCCTTCCCCTGCCACGCCCACCAAGCCATACCCACAGAATCGGTAGTAAAATCATTTGAATCCCACCACCGGCCCCAGGTGACGGGATCCTCTTTTGCAACCTTCTCACAAGCAAAGCCAGTCACTTGACAATCATGTGACTAACTTAAACAACTGCAGTGACTCACCACTTCTTCTTATGTCAAAGAGTAAGAATTAAATTCCCAGCTTCTGAAAGTAGGCCAGACTGAAGCCATGCAAAGACTTTCCAAGATAGCTTGCAGATTAAGGTGGGATGGTGCTGGAAGAGACGTTGCTTAACTGATCTTCCAAATGTGAGAAATGAGTGGTCCAAACTTAATTCCTCCTTAGCTCTAAGTTGCTTCTCTCCTTGATTAGCATCCATTCCATTGCTTCTTGTCCTGCCTTCAGGTGCTTTGGAGAATAGCTTGACTCCCTCTTCTTTGGGGCAGCCCCTCAAATATTGGAAATTTGGGAAGAAACGGGCCTGTTGCTGGCTTCCAGAGAGCCTCCGGAGTCCGGGAAGGACGTTTTCGCTCTGCCAGAGCTTGAGGAAAGCCTCCGGAACCCGGAAAGAGCAAACCCCTCCCAGCGGTTCAGGAGGTCGACTAGGCCACACCCACCATGGCCACGCCCACCCAGCAACCAGGCAGAGAACCCCTTGCTAAAATTTTTGAAGCCCACCCTGGCTGCTATCCTGTCTCCCCTGGTCCTTCTCTTCACCAGACTAGCCATGCCCAGTTCCTGTCACCATTCTTAATATATTTTATCCTCCAGTCCCCTAATCCTCTTTGTTGCTCTTCTCTGCGCTCTTTCTCGAGTCTCAACCTCCATTTTAGTATCACGGTGACCAAAGCTGGATGCCATATTCCAAGTATGGCCTTACCAAAGCATTATAAAACGGTATAGTAACACTTCCTTTGATCTTGATGCTATCCCTCTGCTGAGGCATCCCTAGAGTGCATTGGCTTTTTTGGCACATGCCAGAAGCACATTCAAATTCAACGGTGGGTCTGCCTCTTTCTCTGTTTCCAGTTCCTTTTTTTTTTTTTTTTTAATCTGTTGTTGCGGGGAGTCTGGGGAGAAGGCTGTCGTGCTATTGATGGCATTCTCGGGGTTCCTCTGCGCTCCCCATCTCGAAGCCTGATGGAATCCATTGTTTTTGTGGCATTTTGAAGGGGAGGCGAGGAAAACGGAGGGTCAGGTTTAATTTCCATATGTTTACGAGACCACTGGCAATTAAAAGTTAGGGAGGATGTGTGTGTGTGTGTGTGTGTGTGTGTGTGTGTGTGTGTGTGTAAAAAAAAGCACCCCCAAAATCTGCTTGTTCAACTGGTAGGGAATCTGATTGTAAACCACACAGTTCAGTGACCCACCAGCCTTAATAAGGGGGCTGGAAACATCTCCCCCCCCCCACCCGCCTGCTTCTCATCTTCCCATATTGTGCATCCAGCAGAGTGTTAATAGTCCTCCAAACATTCTCCCTTCACCAACCACCCCTCCTAGAAACATGTGTGTCCCCCTGCCGTCCCTCCCTCCCCCCCCCGAAATGGCCCTTGCAGCGGAAAACAAGAACTAGAGCAAACACTTTTGTGAATTAAGAGATCTCGCAAGCGTAAATTTGGTCAGGCTGCTCCTTTCCGTAGGCCAGAGGCTCGTCGGCTGCCCCAGGATGTGAACTGTCAGTTTGCATAGCTGGTGACGAGCCGCAGAGCCGTCAGTTTGAAAAAAAGAGAGAGAGAGAGAGAGAGAGAGGTGAAGATGCTCCCATTTAAAAAAAGAGAAGAGCTGGGAAAGGCTGGGGGAAGGCGGTTTGGGCAAAGGAAATTGTTAGGGGATGAAGAGGAAGAGGAAAAGGGAAGAGAGGGGGAGGAAGAGGAAGGAGAGGAAGGGGAAAACAGGAAGAGGAAAATGGGAGGAGGGAGAGGAAGAGGAGAAACAGGAAAAGACAGGAGGAGGAGGAGGGAGAACTGGAAGAAGAGGAAGAGAAAGAGGAAAATGCAGGAAGAAGTAGGTGGAGGAACAGGGGGAACAGGAAAAGGAAAAAGGAGGAGGGAGAAGGGACACAGGAAGAGGCAGGAGAAGGAGGAGGAGGGAAGAGGAGGAAGAAGTGGAAGAGAAAAAAGGAGGAGGAAGTGGAAGAGGAAAATGGAGGAGGAAGAGGAAGAGAAGCAGGAAGGAGGAGGAGGGAGAGGGAGAACTGGAAGAACTGGAAGAGAAAGAGGAAAATGCAGGAAGAAATAGGTGGAGGAACAGGGGGAAGGAAGAGGAAAACAGGAACAGGAAGAGGAAAATGGAGTAGGAGAAAGGAGGAGGGAGAGGAAGAAGAGAAGCAGGAAATGGCAGGAGGGGAGAGAGGAAGAACTGGAAGGAAGAAGAAGAGGAAAATGCAAGTGGAAATGGGTGGAAGATTAGGAAGGAGAGGAAGAGAAAAAGGAAAATGCAGGAGGAAATAGGAGGAGGAGGAAGAGGGGAACAGGAAAAGGAAAATGGAGGAGGAAAAAGGAGGAGTAGGAGGGGCAGCAGGAAAGAGGAGAAGTAAAAAGTGGTAGAAGGAAAAAAAGGAAGAGGAACGGGGAGGGGGGACGGGGGAGAAAAAAGAGGTGGAAGAAAGGAGGAGGAGGAAGAGGAGGATTTAAACAAAGACAATACAAAACAAAAGCCACTGCCATTTGGTGGTGAGGAGAGCCACAGTCACATCCCACACACATAAATACACACCCCGCAGGGAGAGAGAAAGAGAGAATTACGATAATGCTAAACATTTGACAGCTGGCCTGGAGTTGTTATCTTGGTCTCACTGTTGTTAGACCTGGAGTAAACGCTTCTGATAAGGAAGACGTTTGATTTCTCACTTCCAGGCCTTTTGAGTCTGCACAGCCCTGAGCGAAACGTGGGGTTTTTTTTTGTTTTTTGTTTTGTTTTTAGCAGTCTCCAGATCATGGCCATTAAACGGGGGTTTGCAAGAGGGGGAGAGGAAGCTCTCCTGCCCTCCACCTCCGGAGCTCAACGCGGCTCTCAAGTCAGTCAGAAAAGGTACTCAGCTTGGTTTCCTGCAAGTGGTGAGCTGCAACCAGTTCTGTGAACACGCACGCAACATTCAATAAACACCCATTTGAACCTCTCCTGCTCACTTTCTAGTCCAGGAGTCGCCAACCTTTTGGAACCGAAGGACCACCATAATTTTAAATCCCGTGGACCAGAGACCCTGGGAAAATCCCCAAAAAAGTCTGCAGGAAAATTCCCCACCCCATTTTCCTACTGATTGATCATTCTTTATTTGAAATTGCAGGATAATGTCTCTAGCTCCGTTCTTAGGGGGAAAGAGAGAGAGAGAGAGAGGGAGGGAGGGAGGGAGGGAGGGAGGGAGGGAGAGAGAGAGAGAGACTTTTGGCTTCGTGCAAGGAAAGCAGCAGAAGCAGAAGAAGTCTTTCTTTCTCTCCCAAAACCTGTGAGTCTTTGTGAGACTTGTCATGCTGGCGCAGCCTCTTGGAGCAGGAGGCCTTGCAGGGTCGCAAAGACTCATTTCTGGCACAGTTTGGGGGAGAGAAAGAAAGACTTTTGCTGCTTTCCTTGTGGGCAGCCAAAAGCAGAAAAAGAAAGAAGCGGAAAGAAGCAGCCCAGTGGCCAGGCCAGGCGCATGGGATGAGTGGGGCAAGTTCCTCCCCTCCGTCTTTTCCCCCTCCCCTCAGTACCTCGTGTTGTTCGTAATGCAAGTGACACTAGCCTTGTGTTCAGTGGGCTGTGTGGGTGTCTCAGCCTTGTGTTCCCACACAGCCTGGATTAATTGCTTTGAGGGTGACATTTCTCTGCGGACCACCAAAATTTTCTCATGGACCACCAGTGGTCCCCAGCCCACTGGTTGGTGACCACTGTTCTAGCCTTCCCCGGTGAGTAGAACAGCTGAGGTGCGGTAATCCCACTTTGCTGTGCAAATCAGCTGAGCTGCAAAAGAAGGAAATGTAAAACAGGATAGGGCGGAAGGGTGGGCAGGGCCAGCTGATCGTCAATCGGACCGGTTTGCTAGAACCGGTTAAACCGGCTGCATCCCACCACTGGCTTCAGCTCTTTTCCCCCAAATGTTGACAAACCACCTTTTCGGCAATTTGTCCATGCTTTGCAATGATGCACATTTGCATGGTGGGGAATATGGCTCCCATCATTACTGTCTGGTTGACAGTATACAGTACATCCTTGGCTTATGAATCACAGTGGAGCCCCAAACTTCTGTTCCTAAGTGAGACGGTTGTTAAGGGAGATTGGCCCCGTTATGTGACCTTTCTTGCCACAGCCGTTAAGCAAATCGGTTGTTAAATTAGTAAGATGCGTATTAAGTCAATCTTGCTGTTCTGTTGATTTTGCTGATCAGAAGGTTGGAAGGAGATTGCATGACCCTGGGACATGGCAACTTGTCGTAAATATGAATCAGTGGCCAAACATCTGAATTCTGATCACGTGACCACAGGAATGCAGCAAGGGTCGTAAGTGTGATAAATGGCTGTGAGACCCATTTTTCAGTACTATTGTAACTCTGAATGACCACTAAATGAACTGTTGTAAATAAAGGACTACCTGTAATTTAATCCTACTGGAGGATTGCAAGATGAGATTGGACAGCCATTTGTCTGAAATGGTATAGGGCCATGATGGCAAACCTATGGCAGGCGTGCCACATGTGGCACACAGAGCCATGTGTGCCAGCACGCGAGCAGCAGGCAAACTTACCTCACTACATAGCCTCACAGCTGATTTTTCTGCTGGTTTGAGGCCTTTTTCGGCCTCCCAGAGGTTGGAAAAAGCCTCTGCAAGGCTTTGCAGGACGAATAATAGGCCCATTTTCTCACTTCCTGTAATACCAGAAGTGATGAAATAGGCATATTATTCATCCTGAAAAGCCTTGCAGAGGCTTTTTCCAAGGCTCTGGGAGGCCAAAATAGGCCTCAAACCAGCAGAAAAATCAGCTGTGAGGCGCAGTGCAGGTAAGGGGGTGGCGGGGGGCGCATGAACTTGTGTAGGAGGCAGGGGGGGTGCATTGCATTCTGGGTGCTGGCACACGAGTGCGTGGACCTAATTTTTGGCACAGGAGCCCGAAAAGGTTAGCCACCACTGGTGTAGGGTCTCCTGCTGGAGCAGGGGGCTTCATTGGAGGACCTCCAAGGTCCCTTCCAACCATATTATTTTATGTTCTATATTCCCTATAAGGAAGTGGTAATTCATTTGAGCAAAAAGTAGGATTTAATGCATTGCAGCTTCCTCACTGCCATGCCCAATTCAAAAAATGTAGACACTTATAAATTTGTGTCTGGTTTTATAACAAATTTATTTATTATAAAATTGTGTCTGGTTTTTGCATACAAAGAAACATTAACATTATGGTAAGTGCACTTTAAAATATCAACTGTTCAAATTTGCTACTAATCAGGATGATAACAGCATAACAGAATTGGGAGGGACCTTGTAGGCCATCTAGTCCAACCCCCTTGCACAAGCAGGAGACCCTCTACCATTCCAGACAGATGGTTGTCCTTTATTTTCTTTACTGCATGGCATAGCATACATGGACTAGCAAAATAAATTAACATTTCAGCTAGATTAGTAGAAGCCAATAAAATATAAATGTTAAGTTCTATGTTCAAATATCAATGTGTATTATATTGTATTGTGTCCTTTCTGTTCTGTTCCATTCTAATTTCTATTCTATTCTGTTCTCTTCTGTCCTGTCCTGTCCTGTTTTGTTCTAATTTCTATTCTATTCTATTCTATTCTATTCTATTCTATTCTATTCTATTCTA
>BLBF01000036.1:29451140-29465855 GCA_015471245.1 Laticauda colubrina
TGCTATGCTATGCTATGCTATGCTGTGCTATGCTATGCTATGCTATGTTCTGCTGTGCTGTGCTGTGCGATGCTGTGCTATGCTATGCTACGCCACGCCACGCCACTCCATTCTTTATTCTATTCCATTCCATTTTACTCCACTCCTCTCCGCTCCACTCTAAATGGAGCAAAGCTCACTTTACAAATTTCTCCCTTAGCAACTTAAATGTTGGGCTCCACTGTGTGGCCTGTGGCAGATTAAGGCTCACTGGTGCCCTAAGCACTGACAAATCTTGTTGCCATCTCCTTTGTACATACTGTACAAACAAAGCTATATTCTCAACTTTGGGATGCCCCCTTTGGGCCTGATGCCCTAAGCAGGTGTTTAGTCTACTTAATGGTTAATACACCACTGACTGTGGCTGGAAGTTGAGGACTATATGTACTGAAGGCCTGGCTCCTATCTTGATACACTCCCTTCCTCCTCCTTCCTTCCCACTTTCAGAGGAGCTAAAAGATAAAGGAAGCAAGAAATGGTCTTATTTCCTGTCAGCTAAGGCTAATGTGGTTATGCAAAATGCCCACAGCCTCTCTGCAAACATCCTCCTGAGTTAGCCCATGGTGCTAACTCAGAGCAGAAATCTCTCTCTCTCTCTCTCATTCCAGGCCACTGCGGTGAAGTGACATTTACCTAATGCAGCTATAAATTTCCCAATAATTAGTCAGTGGCTGACAATGATGCTTTCTGACGAGAGCAACGATCAGGCCAGGCCGGCTGAAGAACGGGCTTTGCAGCACCCAAAACAACAGCGACGGAAAAGAAGAGGGAGAGGACGGGCACGACACCCACGGAGAGAAAAGCCGGACGCCCAAACTCGGCTCTCTTCTAGCGCCTAGCAGGTCTCCTGGCTCAGAGCTAAAAGTTGGAAAGCCCTTTTTTGTTTTGTGAAGCGGAAGGGGAAGTGATCACTGCCTGCCTGGTTGCAAATTGGAGAGCGGGTGATGGTGGGGAATGGTAGACTGCACCCATAGAAGAGACTATTTGGAGCCCGCGAGGTCTCTGGTGCTCTCTAAGTTTGATTGTTTTCTTGCAGACGTTTTATGACCCAACTAAGTAATATCATCAATGCTAGAAAGGAATGGGGGTTGCAATGTGGGGGAGGAGGATTGTGAGGCTCTTGGTGCTTTCTAATCTTAATTGTTTTCTTGCAGACATTTCATCACCTAAATAGATAACATCATCCATCCTAGAAGGGAATGGGGGCTGCAACGTGGAAGAGAAGGGAAGGAGGAGGAGGACGAAGAGGAGGAGGATGAAGAGAATGATTGTTGGGCTCTGATGCTCTCTGAGCTTGGTTGTTTTCTTGCAGATGTTTTCTGACCTAACTAGGTAACATTATCAGTGCTAGAAAGGAATGGAGGCTGCAGTGTGGAGGAAAAGGGAAGGATGATGATGATGATGATGATGATGATGATGATGATGATGATGATGATGATGATGATTGTGGGGCTCTTGGGGCTCTCTAATCTTAGTTGCTTTCTTGCAGACATTTCATGACCCAACTTGGTAACATCAACAGTGGTGGAAGGGAATGAAGGTGGAAGCGAGGAGAAGGAGGAGGAGGAGGAGGAGGAGGAAGAGGAGGAAAGATAACGAAAAGCAGACAATTTCCTCACTTAGAGAACTACTTCACTTTCCAAAGATGTAAAACAAGTCCAGAAAAAAAAACGGGATGTTTTTACAGTTCAAGCTGGCTCATGGTACCCACAATTTTCCACTTCTGACTCCAGCCAAAATGGAGGAAGAGAGGCAAAGCAGAATCCAGGACTGTGCCAATCAGCCCAAACGTCTTGCCAACTGAAGCTGTCAACTAAAGAATGTTTGGTTGACTGCTCCACTGATCGAATGTTTGATTGGACATATGGGTTTGTTGCTATGGTTATCATTTAAAAATAACCCAAATTAGGTGTGGAGAATTAGGTATGAAAAGGCTAAGGCCTGGGTTGAGCATATGGTTGGGAAAAGGACCAAACAGTAATGCCCCAAGAACCCCCGAGGAAGTTTAAAGAAGAGTTGAGAAAGACCGGAGCACACTTGGAATCTGGCATCCAGTTTTGGTCACCACCATGTAAAAAAGATGTGGAGACTTTGGAAAGAGTGCAAAGAAGAACAACAAGGATGATTGGGGGACTGGAGGCTAAAACATATGAAGAACTGTTGCAAGAACTGGGAGTGGCTAATTTAAGGGCTAATTTAATGGTAGAAGGACTGGGGGGGGGGGTACATGATAGCAGAGTCTTCCAATATCTCAGGGGCTGCCCCAAAGAAGAGGGAGTCAAGCTATTCTCCAAAGCACCAGAAGGCAAGGCAAGAAGCAATGCGGGGAGACTAATCAAGGAGAGAAGCAACCTGGAACTCAGGAGGAATTTCCTGGCAGTGAAAACAATTCATCAGTGGAACCACTTGCCTCCAGACGTTGTGAATGCTCCAACACTGTTGGTTTGTGAGAAGAGATGAGGCAGCCTTTTGCCCTGAATGGTATTGGGTCTCCTGCTTGATCAGGGGGTTGGACTAGAAGACCTCCAAGGTCCTTTCCAGCTCTGTTATTCTGTTACAACCCTACTCTGTGTCAAAGAGCTGGAGAAGGCAACTGCCAAGGGTTAATTGCAGCCCTGCATGAAGAACAGTTAGCAAGTGAGAGTTAGAACACCCAGGAGGAAAAGGAAATTTTTTCCAATGCCATGAGAAATAAACAAGAAGAAAGTGTAAGGGGCCGGTGGGAAGGAATATTTCCCTTGGCCACCGCTTCTGCCACTCTACACTGAGGGAAAAAGGAAGGGCTCTGGGAAACGCCAGGCCTGAGATAGTTCTTGGTCCCACGAAAAGAGTTGTCACTCTTTTGGATCAGGGTGCCTTTTGTGTGTCTGGTCGCCCAGCCCCGGGCTACCATAAATGGATTTCTTGCACCCTGAGCCTGCAAATCGGCACGCTTTGGGAAAGAACAAAAGCCAAAAAAGCAGAGGGAGGGAGGGAGGGAAGGGGGGGGGGGGAAGGAAGGAAGATGTGAATGAAAAGAGAGGAAGGGAGGGAGAGGGAAGAAGGAAGGAAGAAAAGAAGGAAGATGGGAATGAAAGGGAAGGGAGGAAGATGGAAAAAGGAAAATGGGAGGGAGGGAGGGAGGAAGGAGAAATGGAGGGAACGAGGGAGGGAATGAGGGAGGGAGGAAGGAAAGAAGGAAGATGGGAATGAAAGGGAAGGGAGGAAGAGGGAAGAAGGAAAATGGGAGGGAGGGAGGGAGGAAGGAAGGAGAAATGGAGGGAGGGAGGGAGGGAATGAGTGAGGGAGGAAGGAAGGAAGGAAGGAAGGAAAGGAGAAGTGGAGGGAGGAAGGGAGGAAGGGAGGGAGGAGAAATGGAGGTAACAAGGAAGGAAGGAAAGGAAGGAGGGAGGGAGGAAGGAAGGGTGAAATGAATGGAGGGATGGATGAAGGAAGAGAGAGGGAGGGTGGCAGAAAAACAAAGGGGTCACATGATCAAAATTTGGATGCTTGGCAACTGGCACGTAGTTATGACAGTGGCAATGTCCTCAAGTCATGTCATCATCTTTTGGGATCTTCTGACAAGCAGGTGCAAGGGTCCACTTAACAATTGTGACAAGAAAGGTGGTAAAGTGAGGCAGAACTCACTTGACAATCGTCTTACTCAGGAGACAGAAACATTGGCCTCCCTCGTGGTCAGAAGTCGAGGATTATCTGTCTGACCAGAGTGCTCTTTTAGAAGCAGATCAGGAATCAGTTTTGAAGTGCTCAGAAAACATTGGGGGGGGGAACGCAGCTAGTCCTTGACTTACAATGGTTTGTTTAGTGACCGTTCAAAGTTACAACGTCACTGAAAAAGGTGACTCAGGGCCGTTTTTCACAGTTACGACCTTTGCAGCAGCCCCACGATCGCACGATCAAAATTCGGGTGCTTGACCACTGCTTCATATTTATGACTGTCTCACAAGCAAAACCAACAGGGGAAGCCAGATTCGCTTAATGACCGGGCCACTAAAATTGATCAATGGCAGCGACTCGCTTCACCACGGCACAGCAAGGAAGGCCATCCAATGGGGCAAAAGCTCCCTGAAAGCCATGCCCTCGCTTAACAACCGAACCTTGGGGCTCAGCTGCGGTCGTTAAGTCGAGGACTAGACCTGTCATTGGCCTGTGCTGAAACCGCCAGAGCAGGAAAGGAAACTCGAGAGGAGAGGAGACTCTAGAAAGAGTGCAGAGAAGAGCAACCAGGATGCCTAGGGGACTGGAGGCTAAAACATACGATGAACGGGTGCGGGAACTGGGCCTTGGTACTCTAGAGAAGAGAAGGACCAGGGGAGACAGGAGAGCAATCTTCCAATATTTGAGGGGCTGGTCCCAAAGAGGAGGGGGTCAAGCTATTCTCCAAAGTCCCTGAAGGCAGGAGAAGCAATGGAGGGAAACTAATCAAGGAGAGAACCAGCCTAACTGAGGATAAATTTCCTAACAGCTAGAACAATTAATTAGTGGAACAATTTGCCTCCAGGAGTTATAGATGTTCCAATCTACAGAGGCCGGGGGTTGGACTAGAAGACCTCCAAGGTCCCTTCCAACTCTGCTATTCTGTTCTGTTCTGTTCTGTTCTGTTCTGTTCTGTTCTAAATGAAAGTGGAGGACGAAAGGACCTGGATTTTGGTACACAGAAGGTTTTGCAATCAAGAGGGAATGTTAAGAGGAAGGAGGATGAAACCCCTTCCGCAGCCCCTTTTCTGCCATAATTACGTTCCTTCACTTCAAAGAATTCCATGTTTTTCAGCATTCCTTTGGAAAAGAAAAAATAAAGAGAGAGAGAAAGAGAGCAAGAGAGCTTCTGTATCTTCTTCTTTTTAAAATTCATCTGGTCCTGCTCCACTTAAATGATCCTTTAATTTCCTTTCTCTTCCCCCCCCCCCCATCCCCATCCCCATCCCCAAACCCTCAGGTGGCTGATCCACAGTTCTTTGGCCTGCGATGCGTAAAACGTTCACAGCTCCAGGCAGAGGGGAGCTGATCCCCTGTCCAAAGAGGCTTTTTCCAAGGCGCTTCCTGCATAGCTCGGGCTTTGCGTGATGCATCGGCTGCCAGGCTTCCAAATCCCTTTCGTGGAAACTTTGGGCCCAAGCTCCGTGCCTCCTCCTCCTCCTCGTTCCTCCTTTTCCTTCCCTCCCTCTTCCCTGGGTTTCCACCTTCGGCTTGATATCCGGAACTGACTTCGGAAGTGCTCTAATGGTTACCAAATTGTTGGGAGCCGCTTCAGCTTTTCCGAGTTCCAACATGTGCGGAGCACAAGAAACAGGCGGCAATCAGCCATCAACACTTGACCTTCTGACAGGCCCAGGAGTGGCTGGGGTTTTTTTTTTTTTCCCCTTTTTCTTCTTTTTTTCCTCCAAACCCACCCCCCCCTCTTCTGACTTGTTGTCTCCCCTCCCCCGAATAAGAAAGCTTTAACCGGATAGTGGCATGATGTAAATGCAAAATCATGTCAAGGAGCGGGTTAGCGAAGGTGCCGATTTCCAGATGTTTGACGAGACAGCAAAAGAAACTTGCAGAAAAGGGGTCAATAGTTTCTGCCAGAGGTTCTGCTGAAGAAAGAAAAGAAAAGAAAAGAAAAGAAAATGGGTAGGGAGGAAAAAAATAGAGAGAGAAAGAAAAGAGGAAGTAAGAAAAGAGAAAGAAAGAAGAAAAGAATAAAAAGAAAGAAAACAGGGAGGGAGGAAAAGAGAGAGAGAATGAAAGAAAGAAAGGAGGGAGGGAGAGAGGAAAGAGAGAGAGAGAAAGAGAGAAAAGAGAAAGAAAAAGAAGGAAGGAAGGAATGAAAGAAGAAAAAGAAAGAAAACAGGAAGGAAGGAAAAGAGAGAAAGAAGGGAGGGAGGAAAAGAGAGAAAGAAAGAAAAGAATGAAAGAGAGAGAGAAAGGAGGAAGGGAAGGAAGGGAAGTAAATAAGAAAATGAGAAAACAAGAACACAAAAAAGAGAGAAGGAAAGAAAGAGCAAGAAAAAGGAAAAAGGGAAGGAGGAAGGAAGAAAAAGAGAAGGGAGAGAGGAGGAAAGCAAAATAAAGTAATGGACGGTATAGTAAAAGGAAGGAAAGGAAACAAAAGGAAAGGAAAGGAAAAGAAAGGAAAGGAAGACACCCTTGGAGAAAAAGTGGGCTAGAGGAGAGAAACTAATTCGGACAAGCCTATTTGTTAGAAATGAAAAGGAGAGAGAGAACCTGCCATGTCAGGTTAAGTTCAGACCTGGGCTTTAAAAGGACTAAACCTCCCTATGCCAGGAGAACCGAACATGGACCGTGTGTCTACCGTTTCCCTTTCCTTAGGCCATTTCCATAGCTGAGTTTAATCTACATTTATCACAACAAGATTTTCCACATCTAAGGAGGAGGCCTGCAGGAAGGGTCTGGAGCAGATAAGCCGAACGGAAATGCTGCATTAAAAAAAGAAGAAGGGGAGGAAAAAAAAAAAAAGAAGAAGAAGAAGGCGTAAAGCTAATTTTACGAGCTGCATTTCCCCTTCCCTAAGTCAATAATAAAATGCTCAGGCCCAGAAAGAGTTAAGAAAAGGACAAAATTATATGCCTTGCATGTTAAAGGTTAGAGGAATAATCAGTCATTTGAAGGGAAGGGGTGTGTGTGTGTGTGCGTGTGCGTGTGTGTGTGTGTGTAGAAAAACCCTTCCACTACATAAACATTTTTCCGGATGTAATTTCCAGTCCAAGGATACATTTCCCAGTAGAAATCAGCAGCTAAAAAGGAAATCATTTAGTCTCTTTAAGTGCCAAATTGTATGCTGACTTCCATCCCCCCTTCCCTTGGTCTGGCTCAGCTGGCTCAGTAGTGGTTGGGCTTCTGCAATCTTTCACCCAAAAACTGTATAAACACATCCTTAAAAAGGCAGACATAATCCTTGGGTGGGCCAATTTAGGTTGGATTATGAAAATACTTAAAATACAAAATCGTATAATCACTGTTGTCTTTTTGGGTTTCTCTCTGAAGGGGGAGAGAATTGAAGAGAAGGGGGACGGACGGAGCCACTGCCTCAAAAATGAAGGGGGCCGTAGGCAGGCCAACCCGCTGTTCCAGAAAGTCTAAAAATAATTTTTACACACACACACACACACACACACACACACTCAGCAAACTCTGCCTGACTCCGACAGCTGGGGGGCAGTATAAAAATATTTATTACCCTGTTTCCCCCAAAATACAGCCTACCCTGAAAGTAAGCCCTAGCTTGATTTTTACATGTGTGCCCCAATATAAGCCCTAATTCAGATCCCGCCCACTCCAGAGAGCACAGGTGAAAATTAAGCTAGGGTGGGGATGGGGGGAGGGGAGCTGCCCTACGACTTACCTTTGCTCACACCCGGACACCCGCCTTGCCGGCCCATTTCTTCTGCAGCCAGCAAGGTTTGCCTAAAAGCCTCTGTAGCTGATGACAAAGCTCCGCATCGATCCAGAGCTCTGTGATCGGCGGCAGAGGCCTTCAAAAAAGCATTGACGGCCGCAGAAGAAGTTCCTGAAGGCCAGGGCAGTGAAAAGGAGGCCAGGGGGCAAACGCGTGCAAGTGAGGTTAGTCAGAGGACCACCTCCCACCAAAATAAGACCTGGTGCCTTTTTTTTTTTTTTTTTTTTTGGTGGCAAAAAAAAATATAAGACAGGGTCTTATTTTCAGGAAAACTCGGTACTTATACCGATGCTTCATTTTTCAGGCTAACAGACTAGCAAAACGTGCAAAATATGGCAGCAAAAGGCAACCCTTAAACAAAAAAAAAATCCTCCAAAGCAATAAAAGTCCTGTTCATAGGTTGCAATTATTGTTGAATCCTATACATAAGACAAAAATGAAGCGTTCGGTTAATAAACATTTGAGGCCCTTGGTACTCCTCTGAGCTGGGTGGTTTTCTTGCAGACGTTTCATGAGCCAACTAGGATCATGTCCTCAGTGCTAGGAGGGAGTGGGGTTTTCTTGTCCTATCAGATTAATATTAGACCAAAAACAAAGAAGTAAAACACTATCTGAGTAAGGAACTACCAATTTAGACAAACAATTGAACACTAAACAACAGCTTGAACAAAGAAAACACCAAGAACTCTCCCACCAATGCTGACAGGCAAGCTGCTAGTATATAAACAGCAAGCAAACTTCATGCCTTTTTGCACAAGATAGGTCATGAAATGTCTGCAAGGAAACAACCAAACTCAGAGGCTGCAAGGACTCCATACTCCCATCCCCACCCATCATCCATCCATCATCCATCCATCCATCCATCCATCCATCCATCATCAATATGTCTGTCTGTCTGTCTGTCTGTCTGTCTGTCTGTCTGTCTGTCTGTCTGTCTGTCTGTCTGTCTGTCTATCTATCTATCTATCTATCTATCTATCTATCTATCTATCTATCTATCTATCTATCATTCATCTATACATCCATTCATTTAACTTGCATATAATAAAGTTGGCCCAGATGACCTACAAGGTCCCTGCCAACTCTTTTAATCTGTTAAACTCCCTGTTAATCAGAGCAAACCTCACTCCCTACTGACACTGATGATGCTACCTAGCTGGGTCATAAAACATCTGCAAGAAAACCACCAAGCTCAGAGAGCACCAAGGACCCCCTCAGTTCAACCCGAGCTACAAATATTCCCTTCCATCGGCATTAAACATTTCCTTTACTTAAAACTATATATATACACGTATTTCCCGCCTTCAGCTGTTATTCATTTAAAAGGGGTTGAGGAAGAGAAGGTAAAAACCTAACAATCATGTGTGGCTCGGTCTCCTTAAGCTCTGGCTGCGGGAAAAACATTAACCCATGGTGTCTGAGATTTTATCGCAGCCACAATGTCCCACGTGTCTCCATGTCACTTCTAACATTTACCAGAATGCATGAAAGAGCTAAGTTGAAGCAACAGCTTTTTTAATGGAGAAGGCCAGGATAGATGTAGGCAGGAAGACATACTTTGTGGTCCGGGCAATTAAAGAGCTCCTACCGCCTAGCAGTCACCGAATGAATTTTGCACTTTTGTTCTCTTTTAGGAAAAAATGAGAAGTCTGGGACTCCAGCAAAAGACAGTCCAAGGATTTCCCAAGGTTGATGCATCGGATTTGACAGAAGGCGCCAAGGTGCCTGGTGGCCTAAATTCCTGGCCACCTCTTGAGCCACATCTAAGTGGAGGCAAATCAATGGGGCCCTATCTGAGTATACCACGTACGCTCCTCTAATCCACTGCCATTCCAATCTATATTTTGAAGAAATAACCTTCAAAAAAAAAGAAGAAGAAGAAGAAGAAGTTTGCGACACGTAATCCTCAACTTACAACTGCAATGGAGCTCCGGATTTCCTTTTCTAGCCAGGCGGTTGTTAAGTGAGTGAAGCGGCAGCCAAAAAAGCCAATGCAATCCTAAGTTGCGTTTACAGAGGGATACAATCAAGATCAAGGGAGGTATTAATACCACTCTATAAAGCCTTAACAGATAGCAGATAATCAGAGTTGGAAGGGACCTTGTAGGTCATCTAGTCCAACCCCCTGCCCAAGCAGGAGACCCTACACCATTTCTGACAAATGGCAATCCAATCTCTTCCTGAAGGTCTCAAGTGATGAAGCTCCCACAACTTCCGAGGGCAACTTCTGTTCCATTGGTTGACTGTTCTCACTTAGTAAGCCCACACCTAGAGTACTGCATCCAGTTTTGGCCACCAAACTATAAAAAATATGTTGAGACTCTAGAAAAAGTACAGAGAAGAGCAACCAGGATGATTAGGGGACTGGAGGCTAAGGCATATGAAGAATGGTTACAGGAACTGAGCATGGTTAGTCTAGGGAAGAGAAGGACCAGGGGAGACAGGAGAGCATCTTCCAATATTTGAGGGGCTGCCACAGAGGAGGAGGGGGTCAAGCTGTTCTCCAAAGCACCAGAAGGCCAGACAAGGAATAATGGATGGAAACTGAACGAGGAAAGAGATTCAATGTGGAAATAAGGAGAAACTTTCTGACCATGAGAACAATCAATCAGTGGAACAGAAGTTGCCTTCAGAACTTGTGGGAGTTTCATCACTGAAGGCTTTAAAGAAGAGATTGGACTGCCCCCTGTCAGAAATAGTGTAGGGTCTCCCACTTGGGGGGGGGTTGGACTAGATGACCTACAAGGTCCCTTCCAACTGTGTTAAATCTTAACGGAGTTGTTTTGACAATCACATCCTCCCCAAAAAACACTCCATGCGGCACTCCAGAGTTGCAAGAGAGAAAAAAAAAAACCATGGTTTTGCAAGAGGAACGATTCACGCCTCTGGAAATATTTTGGCTGCTACCCTGGGTTTGGGGGAAGGTTAGGTAAACAGCCATTTTTTTTTGTTTTTTGGCAAAGATGGAACCATCTCCCCTCTAAAGCAAACAAATGCAATTTGAATTTATGGTTATCTTTAAAAAGCATCATCTGTCGGTGCCGTTTTTTGGGGGGGAAGCACTTCATTACAAGCCATACGTGCTTTTGGAGACAAGAGGGAAAGCCTCGTGGGTTTGTGCCTCAGCCTCGGAAAGATAAATTCTGTTTTTTCGTTTTGCCGCTGGAGCTTGGTTCACATATTCCCCACCCACCCCAACTCTTTGCAAAGCAACTCAAAACACCAACTCCTGAAAGCCAAAAAAAAAAAAAAAGTGTATTCCACCAACATGTTTGCATGTGACGGATAAAAGAAAAACCTGGGCCTTTTTAAAAAAATTTTTTTTAATTTTTTATTTATTTTTTCCTCTGATGGATAAAGTTATGGGAGAGATCGGAGAACCGGAGAGATCCTCCCTCCCTCCTCCCTTGGTCTTTGGGGAATCCAAGAATAAATTATCCTGATAAGATCTGGAAAAGTTGGGTTGGAAGTGAAAGAGGTTTTCACATCTGCGCCTTCTTGCATCCCAGCCCTGGGAATAAAGCCTTTCGTGTTCCCTTCGCAGAAAAATGTGAGAAAATCTTCTCCTTCTTTTTTTGAATGGTTGGAGACGATAGTTTTTGCTCATGTCTGCGCCTGGTTTTGGAGCCAAGGATGGAGGATTAAACTTGTAAAAGACAAGGCGTTTTCCTCCTCGGTCTGCTTGCCAAGCTGGGCTAGAAGTGACGATGACCGCATACATTTTACGCCTATCCAGCTATCCCAGAATAACACTAGAGGATAGTCTTCCCCAACCTGGTGCTCTCCAGGAACTTGGGGAAATTCTGGGAGGTGCAATAGCCACACTTTTGCCAGGTGGGTGGCTTTGGGCCAATCACCAGGAGACTGTGAGTTCTAGTCCCACCTTAGGCATGAAAGCCGGCTGGGTGACTTTGAGCAAATAATCGGAAGACTGCGAATTCTAGTCCCGCCTTAGGCATGAAAGCTGGCTGGGTGACTTTGGGTCAATCACCAGGAGACTGTGAGTTCTAGTTCTGCCTTAGGTATGAAAGTCAACTGGATGGCTTTGGATCAATTACCAGGAAATGGTGAGTTCTAGTCCTGCCTTAGACATGAAAGACAGCTGGTAACTTTGGATCAATCACCAGAAAATGCTGAGTTTTAGGTATGAAAGCTGGCTGGGTGACTTTGGACCAACCACTAAGAGACTGTGAGTTCTAGTCCCGCCTAAGGTATGAAGATTGGCTAGATGACTTTGGGCCCATCAGTCTCTCTTGGCTCAACCAACCTCACAGGGCTGTTGTGGGGAAAATAGGAGGAGGAAAGTGTGCTGGATATGTTCACTGCCTGAACTTATTTGTAAAACATTGAAAGCAGGACGCAAATAAATAAATAAATAAATGAAATAACAATGGCTACTAAAAGCACTGGATTCCCCTTGCTAACCAGTGCAATCACATGATGCCACTTTTTACGTCCATTTAGTGACATATAATTCCAGCCTCAATTCCTGTTGTTAACTGAAAATGACCCACAATTTGTACTTTGTGAAAGAGAAAACCATACTTCTTGGAATGAATGAAGGAATGAAAGCTTTGATGGCACTGGAGACTTCCAAGAAGTGCTCCAGACTACAGGTAGTCCTCAAATTACAACCAATATTGAGCTCAAACTTTCAATTACTAAGTGAGACAATTGTTAAGTGAGTTTTGCTCCATTTTACGACCTTTCTTACCACAGTTGTTAAGGGAATCACTGCAGTTCTTAAGTTAGTGATGCGGTTGTGAAGTGAACCTGGCTTCCCCGGATTGGCTTTGATTGTCGGAAGGACACAAAAGAGGATTACATGATCCCAGCAAACTGCAACGGTCATAAATATGAATCACCAAGTGTCTGAATTTTGATCATGTGATCAGGGAGATGCTGCAACAGTTGGAACTGTGAAAACTGGTCCTAAGTCATTTTTTTTCAGTGGTTTGTAACTTGAAATGGTCACTGAACAAATGATTGTAAGTCAAGGACTACTGCCTTGGACTTGGGGGTCAGACTAGAAGACCTCTGAAGTCCCTTCCAGGCCTTCGATTCTATAATTCTATGATCAGCAGGAATCTCAGAACTGGTTGCCAAACATCTTGAGTTTTGACCATGTGACCATGGGCAGCCTACAATGATTGTTAAGTGTGAAAAACGGTCATCATACATCACTTTTTTTGGTGCCATTGTAACTTTGGTCATTAAAGGAACTGCTGTAAGTTGAAGACTTCCTGCATATTTCCTATATATATATTTATACTTATATATCCTGTTTCTCTGAAAATACGACCTACCCTGAAGGTAAGTCCTAGCTTGATTTTTACATGTGTGCCCAATATAAGGCCTACCCCCCCCAAATAAGCCCTAATTAAGAGTGCACAGGTAAAAATTAAGCTCAGGTGGGGATGAGGGGTGGAGCTACCCTACTACTAACCTGTGGACAGTTATAGCCAGGCCTCGCACACCCCGACACCTGCCTTGCCAGCCCATTTCTTCTGCAGCCAGCAAGACTGGCAAGGTTTTCTGAAGGCCTCTGCAGCCGAGAACAGAGCTCCAGATTGATCAGGCCTTCAAGAAAGGGGGTAAAACCAGATAATTGGAAAAAGAAACTGGAACGCAACAGAGAAAGGAGGAATGAGTAAGAGAAAGGGTCAAAAAATGATAGAAAATGGAATACAGTAAGGAAAGTAAGAGATGATGGTTGAAGATAGGAAGGATAAGGATTCCACATGAAGGGGTGTTTTATTAGTTAAGATATATAATTATTGATTTTGATAAATCTGGAATTAAAACTTTATCATGGAATTATTATTAAAGATATATAAATATCAATTAAAATAAAAATAAGGATTAATACTTTAATTGGAATAAATATGAAAACAAGATTTTTATTATAGGATTATTATTTAAGATATATAATTGTTTATGGAATATACAAGAAAATCAATATAATAGTATGGGGAAGGAAATGCCATGTGGAATCTGATTGAGAACATATATGTCTTTAGTACATGGTAATAGATAAAAATGACTATATAATTTGTTAAATGAAAATAAGATAGAAAATATGATTTGTGCAATGCAATGAAATTAGAGAGGGAGGTTGTTGTTTTTTTAAAAATAAAATGGTGGCAAAATCAATATTAAAAAGGGGATAAATATTGGATAATATAAATGAAGATTAATTTATGAATGATTAATAGAATGATATAATTTGAAAAAAAAATGCAAATATGATGAATACAAGAATACATGTTTAAAATTGAATGATATTAAGAATATAGAGATTGATATAAAGTAATATATGAGAATACTGAATGAAAAAATTGGTGATCGGTAATGATGTGAAATAAGATAAGAAAGCTAATAGGAGGAATATGTAATTATAGTCATGTTTGATTTAAAATGTTAAAAAACCTTGAACCACACTGGTCACCCAAAGATGTATTTTAAGAAATTAAAAAAAATATATATTGGGGAGGGGAGTAAAGCTTTGCTGGCCACAGAAGAAGTTCCTGAAGGCCTCTGACAGCGAAAAGGAGGCTGGGGGACAGTGTGTGTGAGAGAGAGAGAGAGAGAGAGAGAAAGAGATGATAAAGAAAGAGGTGAAGTGAGAGTGAAAAGAGATTGAGGAGATAGATAGATAGATAGATAGATAGATAGATAGATAGATAGACAGACAGACAGACAGACAGACAGACAGACAGACAGACAGACTGATATCGAAATACCTACAATGGGCAACACCCCTCAATCTTCATTTCTAAGCTTTTGTGCTCAGAAACAAAAGCAGCACATGCACTATCTTGCTGTAAGATGTTCAAGGGTCACCTTGAACTGTGAGATAGGTAGCAAATAAATTAGATAGGCAGATAATAGATGATAGATCCATAAGTAGGCAGGCAAATAGGTAGGTAGGCAGGCAGGCAGGTAGGCAAACAGATAGGCAGATAAACTGACAGACAGAAGGCAGGCAGGCAGGTAAGTAGACAGACAGACAAACAGACCTGCAGGCAGGCAGGCAAGTCAGTCTACTGACTTGATAAGTAGATAAGTAGGCAAATAGCCAGCCAGCCGGTCAGACTTCCAGAGCAACTCAGAAGCTCTCTATCTCTCACATACAAAAGAGAAGGTGCCAAAAGAGTTGTTTAAAAAAAGGCCCTTGGTTTGTGTGTGTGTATATATATATATATACGTCAATTCTCCTTTGGCCATTGAATCATCATCATCATCATCATCATCATCATCATCATCATCATCATCAT
>BLBF01000036.1:29480241-29510956 GCA_015471245.1 Laticauda colubrina
AGAGAGAAGGAGGGAGAAAGAGAGAGAGAAGGAGGGAGAAAGAGAGAAAGAGAGAGAAGGAGCAAGAAAGAGAAAGAGAGAGGGGAGGGAGAAAGAGAGTGAAAGAGAAGGAGAGAGAGGAGGGAGAAAGAGAGAGAGAAAGAGAAAAAGAGAGGAGGGAGAAAGAGAGAGGAGGGAGAAAGAGAGAGAGAAGGAGGGAGAAAGAGAGAGAAAGAGAGAAAGAAAAAGAAAGGGAGAAAAAGAGAAATAGGAAGAAAGGGAGAGAAAGAGAGACAGAAAGGAAGAAAGAGAGAAGAGAGAGAAAGAAAGAGAAAAAGAAAAAGGGAGAAAAAGATAGGAAGAGAGAGAGAAAGAAAGAGAGAAATAGGAAGAAGGGGAGAGAGACAGAGAGAGAGAGAGAAGGAGAGAAGAGGCAAAGAGAGAGACAAAGAGAGAAAGAAAGAGAGGCAGAAAGAGAGAGAGAAAGAGAAATAAAAAGAGAAAAAAGAAAGAAAGAGAAAAAAGGGAGAAAGAAAAAGAGACAGAGAGATAGGAAGAAAGAAGAGGAGAGAGAGAAAGAGAAGGAGAGAGAATATGGTGGTTGCTTTCCCCTTAACTCTGCCCTATTTAGACAACTTGCACAAATCAATTTTCTCTCTGTGGTTCAGTTTCCTTTGACAGTTTAAACCTCAATTCAATCACGGGGCTCCAGGGATTTCCAAAACACTGCAGATTAAAACCCTCCTCCAGCCCCAAGTGTTTTTACTAATGCCGTGTGTTTAATAACTCCACTTATGAGCAATTTTGTTAGGGGGGAAAAATAAAAGAAGAAGATAAATCCAACCCTGGCCAAAACCTCTGGAAGTGATAGAGCTGAATCTTAAAAGTCAAACTGTCCTGTACTTGCCCTTGAATAAATGCTGCAACTCGGCAATCACGCATGAAGGAAAACGCCTATCAGGACAGATCTACCATCCCCAGTCAGTGCCAAAAATACCTGCAAACTCATGTCCTCCTCCCTAACGCCACGCCAACTAGAGTTGTGAGGATGGCACAGTGATAAGTTTAGTTTAGTTTACTTTATTAAACTAAAGTTTAATAAAGTTTAGTTTAGTATTACTTTATTTAGTTTACCTCGTACAACGAAGTAAAACACCATCTTCAGTGCACATCATGACCATGAAAATAAACACAAACACACATCCTTCACCCTCCACACATTGAACCGAAAACCCTCGACACCCCACCAACACTGGTGAATACAGCAGAATTCAAAAGAGCTACTGCTCTAGGATAGAAGCTGTTTTTCAGCCTATCTTTCCTTGGTTTTATTATTATCCTGTACCGTCTGCCAGATGGTAACAGTTCCAAAAAAGGGAGCCCAGGATGAGATGGATCTTTGAGAATGTTTTGAACTTTCTTAAGGCAGCGGGAGCTATAAAGCTCTTCCAGTTTTCTGAGAAGCCTCAGGTAGAATAATCTCTGCTGGGCCCTTTTATTTATTTTATTTTTATTTATTTATTTTGATTTGTCAATCGCTGACAAGATAACAGGTATAAGTATAAGTATATATAAATAGTATATATAAGTATATATATATAGGTATTAAGTATATATACATAGTTATGAACACATGAAATGGATACATATAAGAAAAATAAAAGAAACAATAGGACAGGGACGGTAGGCACGTTGGTGTGCTTATGCACGCCCCCCAGGGTTACAATGTGAGCACTCCAGGTCAGGTCCTCTTTTAGGGTAACACCCAGAAACTTAAAACTGGCCACTTGCTCCCCTTGGTCTCCCTTGATAAGCCAGGGCTGGATGTCTGATCTGTTCCTTCTGGAGTCCACTAGAAGCTCCTTGGTCTTATTGGTGTTGAGGACCAAGTTATTGTCTCCACACCACAAAAGCAACCGCTCCACCTCATCTCGGTAGGCAGACTCATCTCCCCCGGATGAGAGCTATTGCTGAAAAGATGGCAACGAGCACATCAAAAAATACAGGAGCAGACGAGGCCCGTTGGAAAGAGAGAGAGAGCCAACTGTCCAGTTCACAGGTGCAGGTGGACCCCAAAATTGAGTCCAAAATTTCTCTTGCTAAGTGAAAAACATCTGTTCAGTTGAATTTTTTCACTCCATTGTGCGACTTTGTTTTGCTCCATTTTAAGACAGTTTCCTTGCCACGGTTGTGAAGTGAATCACTGCAGCGGATAAAGGCATAGCACGGTTGTTAAGCGAATCAGGCTTCCCACTGACTTGGCTTCTCCGAAGGCTGCAAAAGGGGGATCCCGTATGACCCCAGGACACTGCAACCGTCATAAGTACAAGTCAGTTTCCAGGTGTCTGAGTTTTCACCACATGACCCTGGGGATGCTGCAGTAGTAGTAAGCGTGAAAAATGGTTGTAAGTTGCTTTTTTCACAGCTGTTGTACCTTTGAAGGTACAACTAAATGAACAGTTGTAAGTCGAGGACTACCTGTGTATCACTTTAAAAAAACCACACACATAAGATTCCTGCGTAAAATACCATCTTGGGCAACCGTTGGTGGAAACAAAACAATTGGCTTCTTTAATCTGGATTAAATCAGATTAAGTAGGCAGGACAGATCCTGAAACTGAAGCTCAAAGGCTTTGGCCACCAAAGGAGAAGAGAGGACCGCTTGGAGAAAACCCCGAGGCTGGGAAAGAGGGAAGGCAAGAGAAGAAGGTGAGATGGTTAGACGGTGTCATTGACGCAATGAGGGTGAATTTGGAAAAAGTCCGGGAGACTGTGCAGGGACCGAGGGCCTGGCGTGATACGTCAATCATGGTGTGATGACCCAGGATGGGATACAGAATAAACAAAGTCACAAAAACAGAATAAGTCCCTTTAATTCTTTTATCTTGGCTTCAAACTCCTTGACTGGAGACAAAAAACTCACCCGCAAACAGTTGCAAAAAAGGAGGAAATGCGGTTTAAACTAAAAATACCTATAAATTTATCGATAGAAAAAAACAACACAAACCACCCTGAAGCAGTTAAGGGAACCAGGCAAGATAAGGGCTTGAAGACATCCACAGCTATTGGAATACATCCTTTGGGAAGGATGCCAAACTCAAATAAAAATAGACAGTCTAGAAATATTTTCACGCTTTGTTTCCAGCACTGGCTCATGTGCAGTCCGTCTTTTTAAACAGTTCTCATGGCTGCAGCTCATGAAGAGGATCAAGGCCCTTTCCTCCCCTGTAGACCATGCCATTCACATTTCTCCCTTACCCTCTCCTCCCTGTGTGCCCTAGGATGGAGAGGGGATGGGCCTGGGTCCTCCTCTGACTATGCCCAGCCGGCCTCTGCCCTTCCCCAGTTTCCTCCACAATCTCACTTCCACTCCCTGCTGGCTGTTCCTCCTCTCCCTTGGAGTCAGTCTCCAACAGGGGCATGACACATGCGGTTGTGAAGAAGCGGATATGAGTTGACGGAACCAGTGGTGGTATTCTCCCAGTTTGGTCGAACTGGTAGCTTCGAGGATCATCTATGAGCAAACCAGTTCGCTCCGACGATCAGCTGCTGGGCCCTCCCACCAGTCCCGGCTCTATTCTGACTTTTATTTCCTGCTTTTGAAGCTCAGCTGCTTCGTGCGGCAGAGCGGGTTGCTGCGGGTCAGCTGTTGAAGACACAGGGAGAGTAAAAAGAGTGCAGGATTGCAGGAGAAGGTTAGTAGCAAACCCTCTGCGTGTAGCACAAAGCCTGCCCACCAAGCTACGCCCAAAGAACCTGTGGGAAAAAAAGTTGAATCCCACCACTGGATGGAACAAACAACAAAGTAGCCAACCAGGTCAAAGGGTTTTCATTCAAATTATTATTTTGTTGTTCATGGCAAAGGGGATTGTATGGAACCATTCCAGGTTTCAGTCAAGAATCTTGAGACACCCATTAGATTTGTGATCCTCGCCACACTTGAAAATGAACCATCATCGTTCAACATCTCACAATACTTTGGAGCAGGGGTCCCCAAATTTGGCAATTTTAAGACTTGTGGACTTCAACTCCCAGAATTCTGGGAGTTGAAGTCCACAAGTCTTAAAGTTGCTAAATTTGGAGACCTCTATTTTAGAGGATCAATTCCCTCTCAAAGACCAATCGCAACGAGTTGAGTCTTTTCCCTACCCAAGCAATCTTCCTGTCACATGTGGTTTAAGGATTCTCCTCCCCTTATCCAGCTTACAATCGACATCTTACATCCAATCAGAAAAAAACAAGTCTTTGGAGGAGATCTGCATGAAACATGACTGTCCCTTCACTCAACGGAGGCCAACAAGTCACATGAAGTTGTCCCAAATCAGCTACTTCCTTGCGGTTCCAAACTTCAGAACTGGCTAACGCTTCAAAAGACATGCTGATATATCCATGCAAGTTTAGCTACTTCAACGTTCCTTCCATGTTCGGGTGTTATCGATATCCTAATCAATACTATCACCAATTAGATATTGTCCTTTGGCCATAAAGACAACATTGTTTACTTTCGGCATACCTAAACAAGAGAGGGGACGGTCCCAATTTCAAATTTTTCCAAGCAGTAATCCCATGCCTTCAGTCATGATGGAATGAAGTTGTTCATTTTGTCCATCCACAAAATACCTTCAGTTTGATTTACTCTCATAAACATGTTATCAATGGAAAATCCATGTGCATTAACCGTGAACACAATTAAAAAAAAAACACACACTTAGGTCTGATAGACCCTTTCCTACCTGAGGTAGCATCAGTTGCTGAAGATCCTCCCTGTAGATCAGAAGTTGGGCGTGATGATCCGGGCATGCTAACAGGCTCAGAACGGACAGGCTGGATTCTAAAAATACAAACCATGGTCAGTTAAAGGATCCATTTGTTGAAAAGAGTGCTACAGGGCATACAGAACAAGAAACAAAGGCAACACAACGATCTAGACTCCGATTCAGAATGCAATAACTGAGCTACAGTATGTAATATCAACAGCACTAGCACTTTTGCAACTGTCTGTCCAGGCTGAGTCAACCTGGAGCCAGTCAAGATCGAACTGCTGGCAGTGGGCAGTCACTGCAATACTGCATTCTAAGCACATATCCATATCTATCTGTTATCTATCTATTTATCTATCTATCTATCTATCTATCTATCTATCTATCTATCTATCTATCTACCTACCTACCTACCTACCTACCTACCTACCTAGTGAAATTTGTACTGCCAAACTGCAAGCAGCCGGCAGTCAGCAGATGTAGCCTGCAGTACTGCACTCTAACCACTGTGCCACCGTGGCTCATGGACTGCCATTAAACCTGCACTGGCAAAATGTTTATACTTTGCAATAATAGTTAATTTCAATAGTTTGGGTGAAGGAAGGATGAGGGTAAAGATTCATTCTCCAAGCTTGCAGGTTGATTTCCGAACAGTTCGTTACCAGGCTGGGTAACATCTTCAGTGGAGTTTAGGGTCTGTCAGTGTTCTTCTATTTATATGGGCTTCAGGTGTGGGTGTGTCAAGTGAGGGTCTTGTGATGGGCCCGGTGTCAGTCATCAGTGATGGGTTTTGTGATGGGGAGTGTGATGACCTAGGGTATGGCACAAAGGCAACACAGTCACATAAGTAAGAAGAGTCCCTTTAATACCTCCAACTTTGCCCCCAATGTCCAGGTTACCTTCGATTGGAGAAAAAAAACTCTCCCAAGAACAGTTTTTAAGTGGAGGAAATTCAGTCAGAGTTGCTGGGTGCAATTTTAAACATTGTGTTCCCAGCTGCAGCTAATGAAGGGAATCAGGGCCTTTTCCTCCCCAGTAAGCCATGCAACTCACATTGCTCCATTCTCCATTCCTCCCTGTGTGCCCTAGAATGAAGAGGGAGTGGGCCTGAATCTTCCTCTGAATTCCCTCTCCCCTGCTCTGCCCAGCCAGACTTTGCCCTTCCCCAGTTTCTTTCACAGCCAACGGAACTACGCTCCCACTCCGTCAGCTGCTCAGCCTCCTCCTTGGAATCAGATTCAGACAGGGGCATGACAGGGAGGTTACAGGTCAGGGTCATTGGGAGATGAACTGCTGGTGGTGTGGAGAGTTGTGTGGGTTGGTTGAGGGTTGGTGCCATCTCTGGTTGGCTGTGTAGTTGATTTGGATTCTAGGGTCCGTAGGCCGGTTTTAGGTAGATGTGTCTGTTGGTGGAATTGCCTGTGGAGTGCCAGGCTTCAATGAACTCACCAGTGTAGCACGCGGTAGCGTGGCCAATGATTTTTGCATTGCTCCAACTGAGCTGATGACTGACACCTGACCTATCACAAGACCCTCACTTGACACACCCACACCTGAAGCCCTCATAAACAGAAGAACACTGATAACCCTTAAACTCCCCTGAAGATATTACTGATCGTGGTAACAAAGTGTTTGGAAACTAACCTGCAAGCTTGGAGAATGCACATTCACCCTCAATTTTTACACTCTCCAGGAGTTTTTTTATTTTCCAGAATGGTTTGAGAGGCTTTTGTATTCACACTGAAAAGTCCATAACAAGGCATTTAAAAATTTGATCGCATGACTACAGGAATGCTGCAACTGTCGCAAGTGTGGAAAAATGGTCGTAAGTCACCTTTTTCAGCAACGTCGTAAGTTCGAACGAAGAGTTACAAGTCTATAACCCTGGGGTGATTATAGGAAAGGAGTTTTTGCTTTTTGTTTTTTTTTCCTTTTTGGGAAAAACAATCTAACCTGAGGCTGTCCAAATCCAAATCATCAGTGTCGAAATCCAGGAGAGGCTGTGGGGTGTCGCTGGGCCCGTGGGACTGCAGCACGGAAGAACTAGAGGAAATCACAATGGTCTGGCCTGAAGGATGAATAGTCTTGAACTGGAACTGAGGGCCCATCCAGAGGCGGCGGTGAGGTCCGGTGTGAGTCACAATTTCCACCTGGAAGGAGAACACCCGAACAATGCATCACAGGTCTTGAGGGACTTTCAGAAGCTTAGAAGTGATGTTCCCAAAGAGGCTTTTCTCAAGAGGCCATTGGACTTACTTGTTTTTCCTTTTGAAGAAGCTTCTTCAGCTCTGACTGGATGGTGGGGAATGGAAGGATTTAAATTCCTTGTAGACGGCCGTTTGCATCCTTTTAGGGAGTCGTTGAGGCCACTTGGAGACCTGTCTGTGTCCTCAGGGTCACCCAAGTGGTGAAAATGGGTGTGAAGCCCTCTACCACACAGCCCTTTTGTCAGTTTCAAGAAAGCTCTACACCAATTTGCACTACTTGGGTGACCCTGAGGACACAGAAATCTCCAAGTGGCCTCAACGGTTCTAAAAAGGATGCAAATGACCAGTTGTCTGCAAGGAATATAAATCCTTCCCTTCCCCACTTTACTGTCAGAGCTGAAGAAGCATCTTGGATAAGAAGCGAAATGTCTTCAAAGAAAAACCAGAAAGTCCAGTTGCCTCTTGAAAAAACACCTTTGGGATTCCAAGTATCCTCAATGACTCGAAAAAGGATGCAAATGACCAGCTGTCTGCAAGGAGTATAAATCCTTCCCTTCTCCACTTTACTGTCAGAGCTGAAGAAGCTTCTTGGATGAGAAGCAAAATGTCTTCAAAGAAAATCCAGAAAGTCCAGTGCCCTTTTGAAAAAGTGCCTTTGGGATAACCATGATCTGGTGGACTGAGAATCTCCATTGATGTGATGAGAACAATCTCACCTGTGATAGGGGGAAGAGATTCCACACAGCAGAAAAGGATTGCCCCCTAGGGTCAGCTAGATGTAGTTCACTAGATCAGCAGTACCTAACCTTTGCGGTTGGGGCGGAAAGAGGGGAACTGGGCCACGCATGCGCATTGTACACACAGGCCAACTGGTTGGGCGGCCTGGTTGTAAATAGGCCTCGGCCTGGCTACGACCTGGGGGTTGGCGAACCCTGCTCTAGAGGATGGACCCAAAACATGCCCATTCTATTAGATCTAGTGGGATAGGCAACTGAAATTGAGAAGCGGAGGTTCCCAAAATAACCGTGTTCCATGCCAATGATATAGAAAAACACCAGCACCTTGAATTAGACCGAGAAACAAACTGGTAACCAACACAGTCTGTGCAGTAGAATAGGAATAGGAATAGAATAAGAATTAGATTAGATTAGAATGAGAATAGAATATAAAACAGCAGAATAGAACAGAACATAAATCAGAGTAGAATAGAATAGAACAGGGAATGAATAGAGCAGAATAGAATAGAGAAAGAATAGAAAAGAATGGAATGGAATAGAATAGAATAGAATAGAATAGAATAGAATAGAATAGAATAGACATAAGAGTAGAATAGAATAGAATGCAATGGAATAGAAATAATATAAATGGAGTGGAGTAGAGTACAATAGAAGAGAAGAGAAAAAATGGTAGAAGAGAATAAAATTTTTATTGTCACTTTAAATGTATACTAGAGGTAGGATGCATGCTGTCTCAGAAAAATACATAACTGCTTGTACCACTATATTTTGCCAGCGGATGTTTCCAGGCAGTGTGTAACTGGTACATAATACCAAATTGCCTAAAGGCCCTCCTAGGCACAACTGCTGCCTGTTCCTTGAGCAAGAGTCATGATGAGCCCAGTAAAACCCCCTAAATTGCACTCAGGGTCTTCTTGGAATCGTGCAACCCCCATTTAGCACCAGACACGGTACAGACCTAGAAGGACAGGAGTGGGAAGTGCACCAAACCCCAATGCAGGTAGTCCTCGACTTATGACCACAAGTAAGCCAAAACTTTATGTTGCTAAGGGAAACATTTAAGTGAGTTTTGCCCCATTTTACAACCTTTCTTGCCAGGGTTCTTAAGTGGATCACTCCAACTGTTCATTCAATAACACAGTTGTTAAGTGAATCTGGCTTCCCCCATTGACTTTGCTTGTCAGAAGGTTGCAAAAGGGGATCGATCGCCTGACCCCGCCCCCCCCAGGACACTGCCAAGGTCATAAATATGAGTCAGCTGGAAGCTTTCAAGAAGGGACTGGACTGCCATTTGTCCGAAATGGGGTAGGGTCTCCTGCTTGGGTTGGATGAGATGACCTCTAGGGTCCCTCCCAACTCTGTAACTCTGCCGCTGTTCTCAAGACTGGAGGGAAGAGCAAGGAGGCCATTCCGTGCGCCGTGCACTTTTCGCTCTTTCGTGGTGGCATCATAAGCCGTCCGCCTGACGCCAAGCAGGCCCGCGATGGAAAGCAGGCTGCCGACGTGGAGCCCCATCCGCCATCCGCTCCCCGAGAGCCGAGAGGTAAACAGATGCTTCTGCCATTCCAGCAAAGACAAGGAAAGGCAGATGTTCACAGTCACCCCCTCACCCTCCTCCATCTGAAACGCACAGGACCGACATATTGTGGTCTCCTTCCCGATGACAGCATGCATTACCCACTCCCCTAATTGAGCAAGCGGAGGAGGTGAAGGGCTCCGTCTCCTTTGTCACAATGGAAGAACCGGCGGTAGCACTTCCATCTGGAAGAAGAGACAAAAGGCTGCGGGCTCTCTCTCGGCAGAAAAGTGACTACCGGATGACTTTCCACTGCTGTGTGAGTCACTTTTGTGTGAGTGTGGAGGTGATGCGGTGGCTTCACCCCCCCCCCAAAAAAAAACCAAACCACAGGCGTTGCTGAACGCTCTCCCCAAGAGGATGGGATTCCTTTTTTTTTTTTTCCCCCAAGGGAAAAAGAAGGAAGGTTCCAGAGGAATCCAGTAGGTCCGCATCAATGCCGCAGGAATATTCACAACCCCCCCCAAAAAAAACTTTAACCTCTGATTGTTGACCTCACTCCATTCCTAAGAGGTCTTTAAAGGGTGTGCATAAATGCACCAATGTGCCTACTGCTCCTATCTTAATGTTTCCTTTTTATTCTTACCCATTTCATGTATTAATAATCATGCTTATATACTTATATCTCATACCTAATACATGCTCAACAAAATAAATAAATAAAGTAAATAAATATTGTGCATATTCAAACAACCCAACTCTAACTAACTCTAACCTGGACATATGTCTATGGAGTCTCACAACCGTCCAGATAATGGTTGTATCAAAGGTGCTTTTACAAAAGGCAGCAAGACTATCTTGGTTTTTTTTTTAAAATTCCTCAGAAAAATTTCGCTTCTCATCCAAGAAGCTTCTTTGGTTCTTCTTCTGAAAAACGTCTCACCTTTTCTCCTTTCCTGGGATAGACAGACCTTTTTATTGTTATTTTATTTATATTTATTGTAGAATAGAATAAAGCTGGAAGGGACCTTGGAGGTCTTCTAGTCCAGCCCTCTGCTCAAGCAAGAAAACTTATACCTTTTCAGACAAGTGACTGTCCAGTTTCTTTTTAAAATCTTCCAGTGACGAAGCATCCACAACTTCTGGTGGCAAGCTGTTCCACTGGTTAATTTTCCTCACTGTTAGGAAGTTTCTCCTTAGTTCCAGATTGCTTCTCTCCTTGATTAGTTTCCACCCATGATTTCTTCTGATTTCTGGTGCTTTGGAGGATAAGTGGACCCCCTCTTCTTGGTGGCAGCCCCTCAAATACTGGAATTATATTTTATTATGCTATTTGGCTTTCGTGTTTTATATATTTTATTATATTTTGAGGTAAATCAGATATAGGGGACTGAAGGCTAAAACATATAAACAATGGGTGCAGAAATTGGATATATGTCTAATTTAATGAAAAGAAGGACTAGTATAACATGATAGCAGTCTTCCAGTATCTCAGGGGCTGCCCCAAAGAAGAGGGAGTCAAGCTATTCTCCAAAGCACCAGAAGGCAGGAGAAGCAGGAAGCAACCTGGAATTAAGGAGAAACTTCCTAAAAATGAGGACAATTAACCAGTGGAACAGCTTGCCACTAGAAGTTGTGAAAGCTCCAACACTGGAGGTTTTTAAGAAGAGATTGGACGACTGTTTGTCTATAAAGGCATAGGATATCCTGCTTGAGCAGAGGGTTGGGCTAGAAGACCTCTCAGGTCCCTTCTAACTCTGTTTATTCTGTTCTTTTACTGTTCTGTTCTTTTACTTCTGCTTCGCTTACACTCTTTTCATTTCTTCCTTTTTAATTGTTGTAAGTGGCTTGGAGTAGTCCCATGTTGAGATAGGCGGCCAATAAATTTATCAAAATAAAACAATAGTTCTTTTTTGAATGGCTCCTGCAGTATTCCGACAATCCATCAACCATTACCTGGGAGAGCCATTCTTCGTCTTCTTGTCCACTGTGATCGGAAGCTAAGCTGTCGTAAGATTCATGGCGGGTGATCGGTCCTGGGCTTCCCAGCGGAACTACTGTTGGGTGGGGGGGAGACATGAGACAAGAAAGAAATCAGACACGATTAAGGGAATGTCAAAAAAGGCACACACTGGGAGTCCTTGATTTACAACCACAATTCAGCCTGAAAATTTATGCTGCTGAGTGAAACATTTGTTAAATGAGCTTTGCCCCATTTGGCAAACTTTCTTGGCTGTACCTTGTTTCCCGAAAAATACGACCACTCCTGAAAGTAAGTCCTAGCTTGATTTTTACACGTGTGCCCAATATAAGTCCAACCCCCCCCCAAAATAAGCCCTAATTAAGATCCTGCCCACTCCAGAGTGCAAAGGTAAAAATTAAGCTAGGGCGGGGATGGGAGGGGGAATGGAGCTGTCCCACTACTAACCTTTGAACAGTTGTAGCCAGGCCTCGCACACCTCGACACCTGTCTTGCCAGCCCATTTCTTCTGTAGCCAGAAAGGCTGGCAAGGCTTTCCTGAAGGCCTTTGTAGCTGATAAGAAAGCTCCGGATCGATCCAGAGCTCTGTTATCGGCCTCAGAGGCCTTCAGTAAAAGCCTTGCCGGCCATAGAAGAAAAAATTCCTGAAGGCCTCTGACAGCGAAAAGAAGGCCGGGGGCGAGGCATGCAAGTGAGGTTAAGTCAGTGGGTGACTTCCCCTGAAAATAACCTGGTGTCTTTTTTTGGTGCCAAAAAAATTTAAGACATGGTCTTACTTTGGGGGAAACATGGTAGTTGTTAAGTGAATCGTGGCAGTTGTTAAATTAGTAACATGGTTGTTAAGTGAATCTAGTTTACGCATGGGCGTTGCTTGTCAGAAAGTCGCAAAAGGGGATCCTGTGACCCCATAGGATGCTGCAACCATCATAAATACATGCCAGTTGCCAAGCACCTAACTTTTGATCACATGACCCTGGGAGTGCTGCAACCAGTCGTAAGTGTGAAAAACAGCGGTAAGTCACTTTTTTTTTTCAGTGTCGCTGTAACTTTGAACAGTCAATAAGTGAATTATTGTAAGTCAAGGACTATCTGTACTAGGTTGACCTCATCTGGCTCCAAGCGACGGATGTTAAGATTCTGATGACCAGTAAAACCGATCCAGCATATCAGAAATTTATTCAAGCCTGTTAAGAAAGAAATGTTAGAAAAACCAAGAACACCTTCAGAAGAGGTTTAGGTAAAGATTCAGTTCCAATTCAGAATAGAGCTGGAAGGGACCTTGGAGGTCTTCTAGTCCAACCTCCTTGCTCAAGCAGGAGACCCTATACCATTTTGGACAGGTGGCTATCCAGACTTTTCTTAAAAATCTCCAGTGATGGAGCACCTTTAACTTCTGGTGACAAGAAGTTCTACTGGTTAAACGTCTATGGAGATTCCCAGTCCTTCAGGTCCTGGTTGTCCCAAAGGTGCTTTTTCAAGAGGCCACTGGACTTTCTGATTTTTCATTGAAGACGTTTCGATTCTCATCTAAGAAGCTTCTTCAGCTCTGACTGGATGGTGGGGAAGGGAAGGATTTTTATTCCCTGCAGACAGCTGGTCATTTGCGTTCTTTTAATGCATCACTGAGGCTGCTTGGATGTTTGTCAGAGTCCTCAGGGTCACCTGAGTGGTGCAAATGGGTGTGGAGCCTTCTACTACACGGTCCCTTCAGCAGTTCCAAGAAGGCTCCACAGCCATCTGCACCACTCAGGTGACCCTGAGGACAGAGGCAAACCTCCAAGTGGCCTCAACGATTTTCTAAAAGGATGCAAATGACCAGCTTTTTATGCAAGGAATATAAATCCTTCCATTCCCCACCATCCAGTCAGAGCCGAAGAAGCTTCTTGGATGAGAAGTGAACCGTCTTCAAAGAAAAATCAGAAAAAGTCCAGTGGCCTCTTGAAAAAGCACTTTCCACTGGTTAATTGTCCTCACAGTTGAGAAGTTTCTCCTTAATTCCAGGTTTCTTCTCTCCTTGATGAAGTTTCCATGCATTGTTTCATGTCTTGCCTTCTGCTGCTTTGGAAAATGATTTTTCCAAAAGAGGATGACGATTACAAGGTCACTGCACCGTTGGCAAGTGCTGTCATTTAGAATTGGCTGCAGCCTTTCCTCTTCTTTTAAATGCCTCCACTTCACGAGACGCTAAGCGCCGGTTGAAAGACCTGAACAAAACCACTCCTCAGAAGCCATTAGGCTCGAGAAACGTAAGCATCCAGTCACCTTGATGCTAATGCAACTGATTTGAAGCTGCCTCGGCAATGAAGTTGGCCGAGATCCCTCTGGCAGGTGGTAGCAGAAGACTCGCATCCCGGCAGCAGCTGCCTTTTCAAGCAAACATATTGCAGCACTGACGGGCATTTTATAAAAAGAAAATTAAAAAAAAATATATGGAGGCTGGGGAAAAAAAAGTAGAATAGTGTGAAAAAGTTCTAAATCAGATACCTTAGAGGGATCAGGAGGTTGGTTTGCCACTAGGAACACCTGACATTAAAGGCGGGATAAATACTAAGGAATATCAGATTTGGCCTGATTGAAATGTGATTGAAATGAGTGAATAGCAATAGCACTTAGACTTATATACCGTTTTATAGTGCTTTAGAGCCCTTTCTAAGCGGCTTCCAGAGTCCGAATATCATTCTCAGCAATCTGGGTCCTAGCTTGAAAGATCTCAGAAAGATGGAAGGCTGAGAAAACCTTCGGCTGGTCAGGATCGAACTCCTGGCAGTGGGCACAGTTTGCCAGCAACAGCATTTATATATCACTTCACAGTGCTTTACCGCCCTCTCTAAGCAGTTTACAGAGTCAGCCTATTGCCCCCAACAATCTTGGTCCTCATTTTACCCACCTTGGAAGGATGGAAGGCTGAGACAACCTTGAGCCGGTCAGGATTGAACTCCTGGCAGTGCTTGCAATAGTTTGCTTGCAGTTTGCTTGCAATAGCAATAGCACTTAGACGTACATACTGCTTCACCATGTTTTACAGCCCTCTCTAAGCCATTTACAGAGTCAGACTCTTGCCTCCAACAATCTGGGTCCTCACTTTACCGACCTCGGAAGGATGGAAGGCTGAGTCGACGTTCAGCTAGGCAGGATCAAACCCCTGTCGGTGGGCAGAGTTATACTGCAATACTGCTTTTCTAACCACTGCACCACCAGGGCTCAGTGATTGATAGTGAGTGAATGATAGGGTTATGGAAAGAGGTAGAATTTTTAGCATTTGCTCTGCCTGACTTCTCCATTAATGATTAAAAGTAAGACCAGGTAAGTTTACAAGTTTACAAGTGGTCCTCAATTTACAACCATTTGTTTCATGACTGTTCGAAGTTACAAGAGCACTGAAAAAAGCAACTTATGAACAGTCCTAGACAACCAGGCTGAGGGAAGGGTCGAATACGTCCTAAGTCACAAATCCAGCTCATCTTGAATGCCATTCTGATCTCCCTCTCATTTCCCTTGACTGTTAATTGGTCAGATTCTTGTAGAGTCTTAAGTTTGATCTTTATAGTCTTAAACTTAAGTTTGATCTTAAGTTTGATCTTTATAGTCATTTGAACTGCCTGGATCTCCTGGCGCTCAAAAGTCCTCACTTTATGACCATCAAAGCAACTAGTATATATCTATGACAATTGTAGCATTCCGGGATCATGAAGGTTGATGTCAGCTTGCAGATAGGTGTATCAGGGTGAGGCAAGATGGCATCATTATTTTGTTCATTTGTATCCTGCCTGATTAATTACAAATAATTCAGGGCAGCGAACATATCTAGCATGCCTTCCTCCGTTTATTTTCGCCACAGCAAGTCTGTGAAGTGAATTGGGCTAAGAGTTGCTAACCCAGGTCACCCATCTAGCTTTCATGCCCAAGATGGGACTAGAACTCTCAGTCTCCTGGTGATGGGCTCAAAGTCACCCAGCTTTCATACCTAAGGCAGAACCAGAATTCACTTTCTCCTGTTGATTGGCCCAAAGTCAGCCAACCAGCTTTCATGCCTAAGGCATGAAAGAATTAATCATCTCCCGGTGATTGGCTCAAAATCACCTGGCTAGCTTTCATGCCTAAAGTGAGACTAGAATTCTCCTGGCGATTGGTCCAAAGTCACCCAATCAGCTTTCAGGCCTAAGAGGGGACTAGAATTCACCATCTCCTGGTGATTGGTCCAAAGTCACCCAATCAGCTTTCAGGCCTAAGACGGGACTAGAATTCACCATCTCCTGGTGAATGGTCCAAAGTCACCCAATCAGCTTTCAGGCCTAAGACGGGACTAGAACTCACCCTCTCCTGATGATTGGTCCAAAGTCACCTAGCTGGCTTTCATGCGTAAGGCAGGACTAGAACTTACTGTCTCCTGTTTTCTAGCCTGGGGACTTCACCACAGACACTTCACTCACCTACTGAAGGAAACTGTTTCTCAACCATGGCAACTTGAAGACATGTGGACGTCCACTCTCTGAGTTGTGGTTCACACGTTGTAAAATTGCCAAGATTGAGATGCACTATGTAGTAGGAGCATCACCACAACACAATGCAGCAGTGAAGCCAAAAGATAAAGAGATACAAGAATCCCCTCCCTTCTTCTAAAAAGTGGCTTGTTTTGTGCTCTGCATTGCAAGGCTGCGATATTCTAGATGCTCAATTATTCATTTTTTTCCCCCAGCTTTTCTATCAGCAGCCATGTACAGGGATCCGGTTTCTTTTCCCTTTCATTACATTCCTCCCTGGAGGACAGTCACAGATAATTACAAAACCCGGACATTTCTGTGTGCCGCAAAGCAGTCTGCAACATGACAAATGCTCAGCAACCGCAGGTGCGCTATTTCCATCCTGAAACTAATTGAATGCTGTGTAACTGTGTCAAACTTTCACGTATCCAATGAAAGGGCCAGTGTGAAATCTCCAGAAACCTATGATGGCTACTTGGAGGGTAGCTGAAGAAAATGACAACACAGTAAAGACATTCCTTGTTACAGAGCCAGAAACTCGGGGATCATAACAGAGCAACAGAGTTGGAAGGGACCCTGGAGGGCCAATATCTTCTTCAAAACCTCCAGTGATGGAACATTTACAGCTTCTGGCGGCAAGTCATTGCACTGATTAATTGTTCTCACTGTCAGGAAATTCCTCCTCAGTTCCAGGTTGCTCCTCTCCTTGATTAGTTTCCACCCATTGTTTTTTGTCCTGCCTTCAGGTGCTTTGGAGAATAGCTTGACCCCCTCTTCCTTGTGGCAGCCCCTCAAATATTGGAAGACAGCTATCCTGTCTCCCCTGGTCTTTCTCTTCCCGAGACTAGCCAGGCCCCATTCCTGTAACCGTTCTTCATATGTTTAGCCTTCAGTCCCTTAATCATCTTTGATGCTCTTCTCTGCACTCTTTCTCGACTCACAGTATTTTTTTTTTTTTAATATTGTGGCAACCAAATGGGATGCAGTATTCCAAGTGTGATCTTGCCAAAGCATTACAAAAGTGATGGGATTCAAAAAAAATTACTACCGGTTCTGTGGGCATGGCTGGGTGGGTGTGGCAGGGGAAGGGTATTGTAAAATCTCCAGTCAGAGGCGGGATTGGCCGGTTCTCCGAACTACCCAAAATTTCTGCTACCGGTTCTCCAGAACTGGTCAGAACCTGCTGAATATACCACCTCTGTATAAAGTGGTACTAACATGTCACGTGATCTTGAGTCTGTCCCTCTGTTTATTGCATTGGCACTTTTGGCTGCTGCCACACACTGCTGGTTCATATTGAAGTGATTGTCCACTAACCACTATAACTCAACAGAGAAGCTTAAGATGACAAGCACTATGGAATTGTTCATTTATTCATTCACTCGTTTGTTCATTCATTTGTTGGTTCATTTATTCAGGAAGTTATATGGCCGATATATTATTTCCAACAAGAATGGGGCAAGGAATAGAGAAGGTCAAATTCATTGCCGATAGTCCTCAACTTAACAACAGTTCATTTAGTAATTGTTCAAAGTTACAACAGCCCTGAAAAAAAGTGACTTGGGACCATTTTTCACAACCACTGTAGTGTCCCACTGGTCACGAGATCAAAATTCAGAGGCTTGGCCACTGACTGATATTTATGACCATTGCTGTGTCCTGAGGTTATGTGATTCCCCTTTTGCAACCTTCTAACAAGCAAAGACAATGGGGAAGCCAGATTCGCTTAACAACCATATAACTAACTTAACAACTGCAGTGATTCACCTACCAACTGTGGCAAGAAAGGTCCTAAAATAGGCAAAACTCACTCAACATCTGCCTCACTTAGCAACATAAAATTTGGGCTCAACTGTGGTCATATCTCGAGGACCTCCTGTATAGTTCTCCATGGAAAACTGTTGAAGGCAGGTGGGCTCCTAGGTTTTGCCTAGGAGATTTGGTGCAGAATCATCATTCATGGCCTTCTTCCTTGATATAACAGTCAACGCGTGATGAGTTTATTGGCAACTCACAATCCAGTCGGTGGGTCTCATGGTATCCAGGTTGGCATACATTTTCCAAGATAATTTGAGAAATAAGCTTAATGTCAACTCATAAAATATTTCTATGGTCTTTTTAGAGTTGCCAACAGAAAGGGAGGAGGGAAAGGGGTTTGAAAGAGCAATGCAGCAGCTTGGCAATCAAAAGTGCATTCCATACAGTTTTTCAAAGATAGAAACCAGGTGACTGAAGTTTCTGCCATGCAAAGATGTAACTGGAGAGCATGATTGATAACTCTGGGCTATGGATGAGTCCCATTGGAGAATATGAATTATAATACTCCCAGAGGGATGGGAAAACCAGGGTCAAGGGTGACAATGAATTATGTGTCTCAGAGTTGTCTACACCCAGGCAGTGTCAGACATGTTAATTCCCAATAAATCCTTTTGAAGTTTTGGAAGTTTGGCTCGAGACTCATGATTTAATTGGGGTAACTGCCAGAATCCTGACACTTAATTTCTGACAGAAGAGAATATTTGCAGCTCTAGGATGAACTGTGGGACCCTTGGTGCTGTCTGAGCTTGATTGTTTTCTTGCAGACATTTCATTACCAAACTAGGTAACAACATCAGTGCAAATTATAGTTTCAATCAAGCAGTAACCAACTCAGACAAACAATCAAGCAAACAGTAAACTACAGCCTGATCAAGAAACCTCCAAGAACACTCTGACCAACACTGACAGGCAAGCCATTTGTATATAAACAGAAAACAAATCCTGCTCCTTTCTAGACTGATCATGTTACCTAGCTGGGTCATGAAATGTCTGTAAGAGAACAACCAAGGTCAAGGAGCACCAAAGACCCCAAAGCTTAATTTTAAAAAGCACAGAGACCCCCTCCCTTTTTTATGAAAAATGGCCCATCACATCACACATCTGACCCATGTCAATTTTCGGTACAACGATTCCAACACCAAATACAATGCTCTTTTGTGCGCCACAATAAATTTTCTGGCGAGACCAGCTGTGAAATCGACTTGATGGGGCCATCTTTAAAGAGTTACAGAAGAGGCAACTCTTTCTATAATGCACTGCTTTCAATAGTATGTTTGACATTATTGTCAGGGAAAATTATGTTAACCGTGGATTACTGTTACAATCAAAGTATGTAGTGAGAAGTCAAGAGGCTTAGTAGTAAATTTTCAAAGCCGAGCACCGGGATTTAGCTGTTTGACTCCCATTAGCGTCAGGAGGACTCGGCCCACTAAATCCTCACATGTGGCTTTGAAAACTGACCTCCATACACTAATGGGAGTCTAACTCTTCCAACTACCGGCCGTCTTTTAAGAAGTTCCAGATGACCAAGCCAGGCCAGCAACAGAACCATTTCAGCACATTATGGCTCTTCGGAAGCATCTGAAAGTTATTTTAATTCTCCTCCGCTCAGATCTATTTCCAGTACTTGAGCATTTTTGAACGGATGCTGGGACAGTAGATTTTTATGGTGGAGATGCAATGAAGGAGATGTATGTGGAAAGTTAGAAAGACACACATAAAGCTAGCAGTCAAGTTCTCCCATCTGCATAAACATCCCGAAACTAATAGCTGCTTTTGGGATTAGGCTGTTCCCATCCAGGAAACTGCTATATCCTGAAGCTTTCCAAAGATATAACAGAATAACTGAGTTTGGAAAGGACTTTGGAGATCTTCTAGTCCAACCCCCTGCCCTATGGCAGGAGCCCTAGTACATCCTGGACAATGGTTGTCCGATCTCTTATTAAAAACCTCCAGCGGTGGAGCATCCTCAACTTTTGGAGGCAAGCCATTCCATGGATTAATTTTTCTGTTAGGAAGTTCCTCCTGAATTCTCTCCTTGATTAGTTTCCACCCATTGCTTCTTGTCCTGCCTTCAGGTGCTTTGGAGAATAGCTTGACCCCCTCTTAACAGATAAATCAGAGTTGGAAGGGACCTTATAGGTCATCTAGTCCACACATACATACACACCCCGTCCAAGCAGGAGACCCTACACCATTTCTGACAAATGGCAGTCCAATTTCTTCTTGAAAGTCTCAAGTGATGGCGCTCCCATAACATCTGAGGGCAAGCTGTTCCCTTGGTTGATTGTTCTCACTGTCAGAAAGTTTCTCCTTATTTCCAGGTTGAATCTCTCCTTGTTCAGTTTCCATCCATTGTTTCTTGTCTGGCCTTCAGGGGCTTTAGAAAATAGTTTGAGCCCTCCCTTGCTCTCTGTGCAGCCTCTCAAATATTGGAAGTCTGCTATCATGTCTCCCCTGGTTCTTCTCTTCCCTAGACTAGCCAGACCCAGTTACTATAACCATTCATCACATGTTTTAGCCTCCAATTCCCTAATCATCCTGGTTGCTCTTCTCTGCACTTTCTTCTAGAGTCTCAACATCTTTTTGATAATGTGGTGAACAAAACTGGACGCTGTATTCTAGGTGTACTAAGGCTTTATAGAGTGGCAGCCCCTCAAATATTGGAAAACTGCTATCAAGTCACCCTCGACCATCTTTTCATGAAACTAGGCATACCCAATTCCTGAAATCATCCTTCATATCCTTGAGCCTCCAGTCCCCTGATCATCTTTGTTGCTCTTCTCTGCCCTCTTTCTAGAGTCTCAACAACATTTTAAATATATTTTTAAAGAAGAGATTGGACTCTCAACAACTTTTTAAATATATTTTTAAAGAAGAGATTGGACTTCAGATTTGTCTGAAATGGCATAGGTCATAGAATAGCCTGCTTGAGCAGGGGTTGGACTCCAAGGTCCTTTCCAAGTCTGTTATTCCGACACCTTGGAGAAGAGTCAGGCCAGCCCTGGTTCTTCTCGTGTTATTCTGCCAGATTCTGGATTAAAGAAATGATTATTTGTGTTTCTTTAGATAGCAGGTTCTATCTAAACCTGCTGTCTTCACAAAAAGGGCAACCGTTGCTTCTCAAGGGAAGAAAGTCAGCCTTTTTTTTCTTCCGCGCATAAAAACACAGATGCTGACGTTTCCACTTGTGTGAGCCTTTCAAGCAAAGGAGAGTTGATTAAGGGCGCCTTACGGAAAACAGCGAAGACAAAGAGGGCAATCAGCCAAGGCCTCACGGCCAGCAGTGGGCTTCAAAAATTTCAGCAACAGGTTCTCTGCCTGGTTGCTGGATGGATGTGGCCTAGTCGGCCTCCTGCACCACCGGGTGGGGGCGTTTTTGCCCTCACCGGGCTCCAGAGGACGAAAATGGCCTCCCTGGACCTTGGAAGCTCTCTGGAGCAATGGTCGCCAATCTTTTGGGCCTCAGGGACCACCAAACTCATAATTTTAAATCCCTGGGAAAATCCCCCCAAAAGCCTGCAGGAAAATTCCCCACCCCATTTTCCTACCGATTGATCATTCTTTATTTGGGATCGCAGGATACCATTTCCACTATCGTTCTCAGGGGTAGAGACAGAGAGAGACTTTTGGCTTCATGCAAGGAAAGCAGCAGCAGTTTTTCTTTCTCTCCCCAAAACTCCACCAGAAATGAGTCTTTGCTGGTGCAGTCTCTTGGAGCAGGATGCCTTGCAGGATCCTAAAGACTCCTTTCTGGCAGTTTGGGGGAGAGAAAGGAAGACTTTTGCTGCTTTCCTTGCGTGCAGCCAAAACCAGAAGAAAGAAGCGGAAAGAAGCAGCTCGGTGGCCAGGCGAGGTACGCGGGGCGAGTGGGGCAAGTCCCCCCCTCCACCCTTTCCCCCCTCCCCTCACTACCTCATGCTGTTCACAATGCAAATAACGCAAGCCTTGTGTTTCCACGGGCCATGTGGGTGGTGCAGCCTTGTGTTCCCACGCAGCCTGGATTAATTGCTTTGGGGGTGACATTTCTCTGCAGACCACCAGTGGTCCCTGGGCTACTGGTTGGCGACCACTGCTCTGGAGGTCTGAAACGGGCATATTTCCAGCCTTCTGGAACTTCCAGGAGGCCCGTTTTTTGCCCTTCCAGAGCCTTCCTCACGGGCCTTCTCCTTACCTGACATCCAAAATGGGCTGTGTGGGGACTCCTGGATAGGTGGAATGGGTGGGGCCAGCCAGGGATGGGATTTGCTGGTTTGCCGAACTGGCCATAAAATTAACTAGCAGTTCAGTTCCAAACCAGGGCAAACTGATAGAGCCCACCCCCTGCTTATGGCTTCATACAAGGAATCCTTCCCCAATAACACGGGGTCACCTTTTCCTTGATGGATGGAGACACAGGTTTGCCTCCACCGGAAGAATCTGAGAGGAGAATGATGGACACCACTTTGGATTTCACCCACAACTATTAGAAGTGCAGGGTGGTAGTTCAGTGGCTAAGTTTATTTTTATTTATTTATTTTGTCAAGCGATTATAAGATAACAGGTGTAAGTATAAACATAGTTATGAATACATGAAATGGATACATATAAGAAAAATAAAAAAAAGAAACAATAGGACAGGGACGGCAGGCACGTTGGTGGGCTTATGTACGCCCCCTACAGACCTCTTAGGAAAGGGGTGAGGTCAATAGTAGACAGTCTAAGGTTAAAGTTTTTGGGGTTTGGGGAGGAAACCACAGAGTCAGGTAGAGTATTCCAGACATGGACCACTCTGTTGCTGAAGTCGTATTTCCTGAAGTCAGGCTGAAGTATTCATTGACAGGTAGGAAGGACATTGCAATGTATAATTTTATACACTATACTTAGATCGGACCGAAGGCGGTGTAGTTCTAGATTTTCTAGTTCTAGAGTTTCAGGTCTGATGGCATAAGGTCTTCTGCAACGAGTAGAGGAGCGGAGAACTCTTCTTGTGAAATATTTCTGGACTTTCTCAACTGTGTTAATATCAGATATGTAATGCAGGTTCCAGACTGATGAGCTGTATTCAAGTATTGGTCTAGCAGATGTTCTGTATACTCCAATTAGTAGTGTGATATTACCAGAAAAAAAACTATGTAGGATTAGCTTAACAACTCTTAATGCCTTTTTGGCTATGTAGTTTCAGTTGTATGTATTAGTTACAAGTTGGGTCCAATTCTTCGTGACCCAATGGGCCACAGAATGCCAGGCTCTCATGTCCTCCACTGTCTTCCAGAGTTTGAGCAAATTTATGGAAATAAGGAGAAATTTTCTGACAGTGAGTGGCTTCCCATACAATATGTCCCTTCATCTGCTATAATTTAAAATTCTATTTTAAATCTTTCCAGTATATGTAAAATTTGACAGGCTTGATACTAGGCCCGATCTAACAAAATGAAATTCAATGTAGAGAAAAGAAAAGTCCTACACTTAGGCAAGAAAAACCAAAAGTATACATATAGACTGGGTGAAACCAGGCTCAATAGCAGGAACTGTGAGAGGGGATCTTGGAGTCTTCGTGGACAACCAGCTAAATAGGAGCCAGCAGTGTGCAGCAGCAGCCAAAAAAGCCAATGCAATCCTAAGTTGTATGAACAGAGGGAAACAATCGAGATCAAGTGAGGTACTAATACCACTCTACAAAGCCTTAGTAAGACCACACCAAGAGTACTGTGTCCAGTTTTGGTCACCACACTATAAAAAAGTTGTTGAGACTCTGGATAGAGTACAGAGAAGAGCCACCAGGATAATGAGGGGACTGAAGGCTAAAACATATGAAGAACGGTTGCAGAAACTGTGCATGGCTAGTCTAGGGAAGAGAAGGACCAGGGGAGACAGGAGAGCATCTTCCAATATTTGAGGGGCTGCCACAGAGAGGAGGAAGGGATCAAGCTATTCTCCAAAGCACCTGAAGGCCAGACAAGGAACAATGGATGGAAACTGAACAAGGAGAAATTCAACCTAGAAATAAGGAGAAGCTTTCTTGATAGTGAGAACAATCAACCAATGGAACAGAAGTTGCATTCAGAAGTTGTGGGAGCTTCATCACTGGAGGCTTTCAAGAAGAGACTGGATTGCATTCTGTCATAAATGGTGTAGTAGGGTCTCCTGCTTGGGCAGGGGGTTGGACTAGATAACCTACAAGGTCCTTTCCAACTGTGTTAATCTGTAATCTATGTCGGTTGTGTCGATGACGCCATCTAACCATCTCATGCATTTATGACGGTTGCAGCACCCCGGGGTCACATGATCCCCTTTTGCGATCTTCCAGAAAGCAAATGTCAATGGAGCAGCCAGATTCCAAGCCACGCCCAACAAGCCACACCACGCCCAACAAGCCACGCCCACAGAACCTGTAGTAAAAAAAAATTGAATCCCATCACTGGGCTAAACTCAACACATTATCTCCCTTAACAACAGAAATGTCAGATTCCATAGTGTCGTAGGTTGCAGTGCTGCCTGCACAATATGTTAGATTCATGTCAATATGGAAGGAGATTTGCCATTTTTTTTAATGGAATAGGAAGGTGAGATGCTCAGAAAGCCGGCATCATATTATGCATTCGTCCAATGGTTGTATATTTTTATATTATGTTCTTTATCAATTCATTAGACGTCTGTTTATAAAATTTCCTAGTCTGTTTCATTACCATGTCTTTTTATTTAACCACTGATAAAATAATATAAATGTGTAATAAAATCTAGAATATCTTGTATAAAATGATGGAATAATAGTTAATCAAATGAATGATTAATAACTGATAAATATAGAAGCATATGTTAGAATGACAGTGTGAGAATCTATACAACCTATGAGTAAGGACTATGAAAGGATAGCACAAAAGATTTGTATCCAACTGAGTGAGACACTGTATGTATGTAACTGGAAGATGGTTTTATGTTTTTTATTTTTTGTCTGCATTTGTTTGTCTTAAAAAAACAAAAAAAAATTGTAAAAAAAAGAAAAAGAAAGCCGGCTTCAGAGTTTCAGGATCCATCACGCCTCTGCCTCCAAGATCTCGGAGCAGAGACCAGAGAAAGAAGATCTGCCACGTAAGCTTACCAGGAAACTAGTACAACAAAGTTGGGGGGGTGGGGGTGGAGGGAGAGGAGAGTTTTAATCTTTTGTTTGTTTGTTTGTTTTAACAAAATCTATACTGATATCATTATATTTCCTACAGTCCGAGGGCAGCTGTAATTAATGGATTTCTCCCCTTGCCTTTTAATGCACTCATTTGTCAATTCAAAAGCCGGCACAGCGGTCAATCAATTTTGATGTATTTAGTAAGCAATTTGTCAAAGAACGGCTGCAGACCAGTTAATATATTAATTCTTGCCATCAGTCTCCTCCTGATTTCTCCGGGCTTTCTCAATAAATCTATGGAAAGGTGGGGATAGGAGGGGAATAGGTTTGCAAAACTGAAGGTGCCCCCAATGATAGAGATAGGAAATAACAAGCCAACACAAAGAGTGCATTATTTTTGTATTGCTGGCCTTTCATGCATTGTAGGGGGAAAATATAGGTAGTCCTCGGCTTACGACTGTTTCTTTAGTGACCGTTTGAAGTCACCATGGCCTTAAAGAAAACTGACTGAGAGCCGGTCCTCGCCTTTGCAACCGCCGATGCATATCCAGAGTCACGTGATTAAAATTTAGGTACTTTGGTAACTGGCATGAATTTAGGGAGGGTTGCAAGGATGGCCATCTGTGAATTTTTCCCAACCAGCTTCCGTCAAGCAAAAGTCCAGGGAAGGAGCTGGATTTGGTTCATGATGACACAATTCACTGCACTGCACAGGTTCACTTAGCAACTGTGTGTCAGGATTCCAGCAATTGCCCTAATTAAATCATGATTCTCGAGCCAAACTTCAAAGGATTTATTAGAGGCGATATGCTGGCACTGCCATGAATGAAGCCAACTCTGGCATACGTCATTTATAGTCATCTGTGACCTTGTTTTCCCCTCCCGGGTGTCTCCTAAACCAGATTCTCCAATTGAGCACAGTTCACAGGCTGGGTGTCAACAATCACATTCTCCAATTAAGGATTTTCCCAGGCAGAAGATTTGGTAGCTTAGTTACAATCTTTTTAAGATAATGGTGGAATGTACTTTCGCTTCCAAACTGCTGCACTGCTCTTCCAGATTTCCTTCCTGACCTCCCCACCCCTTTTTTTTTCGTAATGGCAACTACTAAAACAGGAATAGGAATGTTTTATGAGTTGACACCATGGCAAAAATGGTTGTTAACTCATTTGTCCTTAACTCACTTAAAACCTGCCTTAGGTAGCAATGGGAAATTGTCAGAGTATATTCATGAACTGGAATACTGCACGAGTATCCTGCACAAGTCTGTTTCCTAGTATGATTTGATTGCCTATTTGTACCTTATGACTATGTTGTATGTTATGATTCTGGGCTCTTGATGAATGTCTCTTTTCTTTTGTGTACACTGAGACCATTTGCACCAAGACAAATTCCTTGTGTGTCCAATCACACTTGGCCAATAAAGAATTCTGTTCTGTTCTGTTCTGTTCTATTCTAATAGAGCTTGGTAACAAGGCCAGCCAATGAATAGGCATAGAAACTATGTCAGCCAATGAGAACTGTTTGGAAACTGAAACTAGAAGTACCCTAGGTATGACTCTATATTAAGCTCTGAAGCTATGTTAAGCTCTGAGTCTGTCTATTGAAAATGAAACTGCTTCTCTCCTCTACTTGCTTGCTGAACTAAAGTGAACCTGATGTCTGTTTCTGAGCTCCTAAGTTGCTGCACTGCTCTGTACCTGTAACATGTTTGAGTTTGCTCCATGTTGGAGAAATCTACAACTGGTTTGTAAAATCTACTTCATATGTTTATAAAGACGTTAAATGAAACAACAGCCATCTGTGTTTATTTTTCTGGCGCTGAATTAACGCTGCAACTCTGAATAGAAATTCTGGTCAAAATGTTGGTTGTTAAGTCGAGGACTCCCTGTACAGGTAATCCTCGGCTTGCAACAATTCGTTTAGTGACTGTTCAAAGTTATAACGGCACTGAAAAAAAGGGGGCTTATGACCATTTTTCACACTTGTGGCCGTTGCAGCATTAACCTGGTTCTGTGATCAAAATTTAAGACACTTGGGAATTGACTCGAATTTATGACAGGTAGTGTCCCGGGGGGGGGGGTCACGTGATCCCCTTTTCCAACCTTTCGACAAGCAATGCCAATGGGGTAGCCAGGTTCACTTAAAGATCGGGTGACTGACTTATCGACTGCAGTGATTCATTTAACAACGGTGGCAAGAGAGATCTGTAATAATGGGGACAAAACTCACTTCACAAATTTCTCACTTAGCAAGAGAAATTTGGGGGCTCCATTGCGGTTGTTAACTCGAGGACTACCTTTACAGTGATTTTCGGTGACTTGAAGATGTGCGGAGTTCAACTCCCCAGCTAGCCATAGCTGGCGGGGGAATTCTGGGAGTTGAAGTCCACACATCTTCAAGTGGGTGAAATTGAGAAACATGGCTGTCAGGGGTGTCAAACTCAATTTCGTTTAGGGCCGCATCAGGGCTGTGGTTAACCTCGGGGGGGGGGTAGGGGAGCAGGTCGGCGTGGCAAGCTTGATGCCACTCCCCAAATTGCTGGCATGTTTCCACTTCGCATTGGGTAGACCAGGCTGAAGCCACGTGGGCCGGCCCCTTATATTTCCCAGGACAGCCCCACAGGCCGGATCAGACCATATCATGTGGATCTGGCCAGCAGGCGTTGTGTTTGATACCCCTGTTCTGGTAGAATCTCATTTTAACAGATTAATGGAGTTTGAAGGGTCCTTGTCAGGCATCTAGTCTAACCTCCTGCCCTACAGAGAGAGACCCTACACCATTTCTGACAAATGGCAGTCCAGTCCCTTCTTGAAAACCTCCAGGGAAGCTCCCACAACTTCAGAGGGCAACTTCTGTTCCACTGGTGGATTGTTCACACTGTCAGAAAATTCCTCCTTATTTCCAGGTTGAATTTCTCCTTGTTTTGCCTGATCCTTTATAAAATCAGGCTCAGCTCACTGAACTTTCTTCGCCATGGAAGGACTGGGTTCAGAAACTGGAACCTGTTTGGTCTAGTGGTTAATTCTTTCTTACTTCTGCATCCTTGTAGCTGAGCCTAGCACCCGTAGCCAGAAACTGACCCTTCCTGTCCCTTCTGAAGAAAAGAGCCAAGGCAGAGGGTTTACTCTTGTAAAAATGGCAGCTACACTATGCTACCCTTACAAGAGGGGGCATTCTGCCCTCCAACCTCGGTGGCAGATGTCACTTATCCCACCCCAGGGAGGGGGGAAAGCATCCCTCTGTGTGTCTCCTATTATAAGCACCCCTCGGGGAAACCACTCTGCACATGTCTTTCAAACGCACAATGCTTCCCCTTGTTCCCACCGTTCAAGGCTGTTGCTGCAATATTTGAGGGTTTGTGTAGTTTTTTTTTTTTTAAATTTCTAAAAAATATCTGCCAGGTCATTTTTAAAGAGAGGATGAAAAGCGGCTCCAGGTAACAAAATCAGGATTATCAAAACAGCAGCGCCACCACTGTCGTCTTCTTCTCCTTCTCCTTCTCCTTCTTCCTCCTCCTTCCTCTTCTTCTTCTTCCTCTCCTCTTCCTGTTAATTCTCCTCCTCCACTTTCTTCTTCTCCTCCTCCTCCTCCTGTTGAGTAATTCTCCTCCACCTCTTCTTTCTCTTCTTCTTCCCCTACCCTTCACCATCTCCTCTTCTTCCTTCCTCTTCCTCTCCTCTTCCTCCTCCTGTTAATTCTGCTCCTCCTCCTCCTCCTCCACTTCTCCTCCTTCTCTTCTTTTTCCTGTTGAGTCTCCTCCTCCTCTTCTTCCTCCTCCTCTTCCTTCCCCGCCTCCTCCTTTCTCCTTCTCTTCCTCCTTCTCCATTTATTCTCCTCCTCCTCCTGTTGAATCATTCCCCTCCTCCTCTTCCTCTTTCTTCCCCTCTTCCTTCTTCCTCCTCTTCCTCCTTCTCCTTCTTCTCCTTCCTCCTGTTTGAGTAATTCTCTGGAGGGCTCTAAACGGTCCCCCCCAAAAAGATGAAAGAGAAGGAAGAAGCAGCTTTGACTTATAAATCTTTCTTCTCACCCCCCACCCCAACCCAAAGTACACCCTTGGACCAGACGATCAGGCCCTTCACTGTTGCATCTGTCATCTAATTGAGGGGAGGGGGAACCTTCTGTTAGCAAAGCACACAGCGTATGTCTTCAATGACCCTGGGGGGTCAAAGGTCACTTATTATAAATGGATAATGAGACCTAATGCAGTGTTCTGAGCCCGGACAAAGAAAGGGCTTATCCCTAGCCCCTTGCGGCTCTCGGACCATTCAAGCTTTTACTTCTCCCAAAAGCCCCCCCCCCTCCTGTTTCCCCGCTGCACCCTTAATGGAGCCAAACAATTGGCAGAAATGCTATACAGAAGACTGGAAACGGAGAGAAAACGGCCTGGCGTTTGAACTCTTTGATAGACAGATACAAATCGAGACCCTGAAATGGCGCCAGAACTCCTTTTAACCGCTGGCAGGGCAGACACCCCATTTCCCATTTGCCGGCAATTAAACGGACTGACGGAAGTGATCCCGCATCAAACCGCGGGCTGCCACAGCTCATGAGAGAGAGAGGGAGAGAGAGAGAGAGAGAGAGAGAAACATGGTTGCTGCAGGTAAAGAAAGGCTGTGGGCTTCAATGGGCATTTCAGAAAAAACTTCAAGTCAGGTTCCTGTCCCATCCCCTCCCACTTCATACAGCAGAGAAAGACAGGGCTGGAAGGGACCTTGGAGGTCTTCTAGTTCAACCCCCCTGCTCAAGGCAGGAGACCCTATATATCATCCTGGTCTTGAAAAGCCTCCAATAACGAAGCATCCACAACTTAGAATCAAGATCACGTGAAGTATTAATACCACTTTATAAGGCCTTGGTAAGGCCACACTGGCAATATATACACCCCTTTCCTAAGAGGTCTGTAGGGGATGTGCATAAGCGCACCAACGTGCCTACCGTCCCTGTCCTATTGTTTCTTTTATTTTTCTTATATGTATCCATGTATTCAGAACTGTGTTTTTACTTATACCTATTATCTTGTAAGCAATTGACAAGTAAATAAATAAATAAAAATAAATAAAATAAAGTTTTGGTTTCCACAATGTAAAAAATATGTTGAGACTCTGGAAAGAGGGTGGAGAAGAGCAACAAAGAGGACTAGGGGACTGGAAGCTAAAACACATAAAGAATGGTGTCAGCTTTGGAAGCCAAATTTTACTTAGAAGCTCAAAGCTGCCACATTTTAGTACCTGGGAATTTGGGAAGGGGGATTGCATAGAGTCATAGAAAATTGGACTCAACAACAAAGACTTAAGACTTAAGCATAGTACATAAAATTATATGTTATAATGTTTTACCAGCTAATGACTATTTCAGCTTTAACCACAACAACACAAGAGCACATAACAAATAAACTCAATGTAAACCACTCCAAATTTGATTGCAGGAAGTATGACTTCAGCAACAGAGTGTGGTCAATGTCTGGAATTCACTACCTGAATCTGTTGTTACATCCTCAACCTCCCCGCCCCCCCGCAACTCCTTTAACCTCAAACTAACCTCTATTGACCTCACCCCAATCCTAAGAGGTCTTCTATAAGCGGTGTGCATAAGCGCACAATCGTGCCGACCGTCCCTGTCCTATTGTCCCCAATTATTCGTACCTATTTTATGTATTTATACTTATGTTCCTTCTTATACGTTTATCCCTCAACGCTGTCCAACTATTTACAAAGTCTGCACTACTATTACTGTTAATCTTCTCATCGCTCCTTATCACCCATCCCCTCTCATGTGTGACTGTATGACTGTAACTTTGTCACTTGTATCCTTACGATTTACATTGACTGTTTCCTCGTATGATGATTGCTTATTGTATCCTATGACTATTATTAAGTGTTGTACCTGATGATTCTTGACTCTTGAGGAATGTATCTTTTTTTTATGTATCCTGAGAGTATTTACACCAAGACAAATTCCTTGTGTGTCCAATCACACTTGGCCAGTAAAGAATTCATTCATTCATTCATTCATTCATTCATTCATTCATTCATTCATTCATTCATTCATTCATTCATTTTCTGTCTCTGTCTAATCTATCTATCTATCTATCTATCTATCTATCTATCTATCTATCTATCTATCTATCTATC
>BLBF01000036.1:29548888-29582812 GCA_015471245.1 Laticauda colubrina
CCAAAGTTACCCAGCTGATTTTCATGGCTAAGGCGGGACTAGAACTCACAGTCTCCTGATGACTGGCCCAAACTAATATAGAGGTTTTCATCCCTAAGGTGGGACTAGAACTCACAGTCTCCTGGTGGTTGGCCCAAAGCCACGCAGAGGCTTTCATGGCTAAGGCAGCACTAGAATTCACAGTCTCCCACTTTCGGTGCTGGTTCCTTAGCTATTAATGACCCAAGTGGCTAAGATGGCTAAGGGGCTCTTCAAGCTTTAAATTTCCAGCTTCAGGAAACAACACCCAATCACATTCTCCGTCTGTAGGCGTATAAGGCTGAAGTCATTCTCAGTTCAGTTTTTAGAAGAACATCCTTTGAAAAGGCAATCGTGAGCCAACCGAACCTGCAAACCCTTCCAGAATCCCATGGTTTTCAGAAGAAAACAACGGATAGAGAGACTACCATTCCGTCTCTCTCTCCCTCTCCCTCCCTCCCTTTCTCTTTCTCTTTCTCTAATTCAAAACAAGCCTCACTAAATTAAACAAGCCGATTACTCCCAGTTCAGTTAGCACAGACTGAAACTGGGCTGAACAGCTGTCATCTCTCTCACTCAAGTCCTCCCATCCCAAAGTTCCTCAGAGTTCTCTACTGATGGAAGACTAGAAAAAGAAAAAAGAAAAATGAAGAAAGCTTTATTTAGACCAGGGGTTGTCCAACCTTGGCCACTCGCTAGCTGGGAAATTCTGGGAGTTGAAGTCCACAAAGTGGCCCACAGTTGAACACCCCTGTTTTAGAGCCTTCCTATCTGTGTACAGGTGGACAGAGGCCAAAATTTGTGTTGTTAGGTGAGGTATTTGTTAATGGAGTACTACCTTGCCACAGTTGTTAAGGGTGTCAGCACTGGAAGCCATTTTTTATACTTGGAAGCTTGGAGGCTGCCACATTCAGTGCCTGGGAATTTGGGAGCAGGGATTTCATAGTGGAGTAGAAGACTAGACACAACAACATTCTTTTTCAGAGAGTCAAGGACGTGTTGCCCTGCACCTGGAGAGGAGTGTCTGGAGGGATGTCTCTGGATAGGACGAAGATTTGATTGAGCCACATGACGGACTGAAGGATGCAGGGGATGGATCTTTGATTTTCTTTTGGGAAGGGAACTCTCAGATTCAGGTTTTCCCAGATGTGCCAGTAGGACAACTCTAATAAAATGGAACTTTGAGGAAACGCACGTCTCAGAGTCTCTTAGTTTGGACTTGGTTAGTGGGAATGCTGACAAAGGGAATCGCTGCAATTGATAAATTAGCAACAGGGTTATTAAGTGGATCTAGCTTCCCTCATGGACTTTGCTTGTCAGAAGGTCACAAAAAGGGATCACCTGGGGCACTGCGACGGTTGTAAATATGAGCCAGTTGCCCAGCGTCTGAATTATGATCACACCATCATGGGATTGCTGCAAGGGTCTGTAAAGTGGGGGAAATGGTTGTGTTACTTTTCTCAGTGCCATTGTAACTTCTGGCTGGTCACTAAATGAACTGTTGTAAGTTGAGAACTATCGTACCTGTAATTTGTTGTTCTCACTTATGAGGAAATTTCTCTTTTAGTTCTAGGTTGGTTCTCTCTTTGATAGGTTTCCAACCAAATGTTACCATTCTCTCTTTTTTTTTTTTCCCTTTACAAATCCGGAAGGTTAACAATTCAAGCCTTGGAAAGATTGGAAAAAAAAAAAAAGGCAAAACATAAAAGTAAGCTGCTCTGAATTTGACTAGCATCCTTAAGCAAAGGAGGGAAATTAAGCGTGATCAAATCTGGAGCTCCTTCATAGAAACACAGAGGTATTTCGGTCCTGTGGCTTTCTGAGAGGGAGGGAAAAAAAACAAACGAGGCATTTTGACACGCAAAGAGGCTCTTTTCATCCCTCTTGTCTTTGCTGCTTTTGGGAAAACAGCAGAAAACCAACGGAATGAGGAAGCAGACTGAGATGGGAAGATCTATCCCCTAAAATCATTCCTCAGATTTTGTCCTTTGTTTGGCCTTGCACGGAGGATGCAAACAGGAAGGCTGAAGGAAGCTGAATTCCAGAATGGGGAAAAAAAAAAAAAGATGAGCATAAGCAAACAAACTAGCAGTCTAGTGACGTGGTTGTTAAGTGAATCAGGGGACCCCATTTGACGTCGCTTTGTCAAAAGTGAACCACAAATGACTCTGGGACACTACAACCGTCGTAAAGCCATGTTTCCAAGTATCCAAATTGTAATCATGTGACCAAGGGGATGCTGCAACAGTCATAAGTGTGAAAAAAAGGGTCATGTGTGAAAAATGGTCATAAGTCATTTCCTTTCAGCACCATTGTAACTTTAAACGGTCACTAAATGAATGGTTGTAAGTCAAGGAGTGCCTTGTACCCTACAGTTTTCTGCAGAATTACTCCACCCAAGCCCTGTTTGGAAGGACAACCCAGAAAATTAAAAGATTGTAATTAAAATATTAAAACCATATTGAGTAAAGTTTATTTGTATTTTTCTCAGTGATAAGTTTTTATTGCCATAAAGCCCTCTGCAATCTTATCAGTAAAAACTTCCCCATCTGAGGATATATACATATACACATACATAAAGTCAAATGGGCTGTTGCCTTCAGGTGTGGCATCCCATTATGCTACAAGGTTTAAAAACTATAAACGAAACAGGGTCCAACTATTTCTGCAAAAGTCAGCTAGATCTGAATGCCCAAGATAGGCATCCCTATAGCTCTTTGATTGGAGAATTGGGTTCCTCAACACCAGTCAAGGAACTACCAAGTCAGATGAACAAATTAACATTAAACCAGAGTCCAATCAAGGAACTTCCAAGAGCACTTCCACCAACAGTGATAGGCCAAGCCATTAGTATATAAACAGAGAGCAAACCCCACTCCCTTGTAGCACTGATGATGTTACCTAGTTGGGTCATGAAACATCTGCACAAAACCCACCAAGTTCAAAGATCAGCAAGACCCTGCTGAGCTCTTCCTCCTCTTCCTCTTCTCCCCAACCCCCTTATCTTCCAGGACTGAAGATGTTCTCCAGTTGGGTCATGAGAAACATGTACAAGAAAACCACCAAGCTCAGGAGGCATTAAGGACCCCTCAATTCAACCCTGAGCTCAATCTAAACTGCTCTCATGGAAACCATCTGCCTGGAGGAGAGAAAAATGTATATAAGCAGAAATGACCTGGTTTCTTTCTTCACTCTCCTCAGATTTCTTAGCTCCTTCTCAAAGTCCATTACAACAAGCAAGCAAGCAAGCAAGCAAGCAACAAATAAATAAAGTTAGTCCTTGGGCTCTACAATTGAGCCCAAAATTTGCGAGGCCTTTGTTAAGTGAATGTTGCCCCATCTTTCTTGCCACCGTTATTAAGCGAATCATGGCAGTTGTTAAGTTAGGAACATGGTTGTGAAGTAGAATCTGGCCTCCCTATTGTCTTGGCCGGACCGAAGGCCACAAAAGGGGAATCCTGTGACCCTGGAACATTGCAACCGTCATAAAGGTGAACTGGATGCCAAGCATCTGAATTTTGATCCATGTGAGCATGGGGGATGCTGCACCAGTTGTAAGAGTGAAAAATGGTGATAAGTCACTTTTTTTCAATGCCGTTGTAAGTTGTAACTTGGTACGGTCCCTAAATGAACTGTTGTAAAATCAAAGACCCCTTGTAAATAACATGCTGTGGACAAGCTAATAACATGCTATCTTCTCTGCAGGTAGTTGTAAAGTTTGGGGAGCATTATTTTAAACTAATGAAGGACGTGGGCCAGTGAAAATGAAAATTCTTCTTGCGTAATGATCTCTCGATTCAATAGCTTTGTCTCGGCGAGTCTCTTTTAAGGACCTGCAGGCTTTTCAATTACATATTTATTTTTTAAATAGGTTAACCTTTAAAAATCCTGCACGTAACATTCTTTTTTTAAAAAAAAAATGTGGACTGTTAGGGCTTACAGGTAATCCTCAACTTATGACCACAATTGAGCCCAATGTTACTGTTGCTAAGGGAGAAATTCATTAAGTGCATTTTGCCCCTTTTTACGACTTTTCTCGCCACTGTTGCTAAGTGAATCTTTATGGTTGTGAAGTGAATCTGGCTTTCCCGTTGACTTTGCTTGTCAAAAGGTCGCAAAAGGGGATCACACCGCCCTCGGGACAATGCGACGGTTGTAAATAGGAGTCAACTGCCAAGTGTCTGGATTTTGATTGTGTGACCAAGGATGCTGTAATGGTCATAAGTGTGATAAACCTTTTTCAGTTTTTCAGAACTGAAAGTCACTTTTTTCAGTGACTTCTGAAAAACTCTGAATGGTCACTAATGGGTGGTTATAAGTCAAGGACCACCTATGCTGCTTTTCCAACCAGTTTTAAGATGCTTTGGGGAAGCAAATAGGCAAACTATTCCATGAATAAATTGTTTGATTTGTTGAATGTTGAAGAGCTTTCAATGATTCAAAGCAGATTTGAATTTCTTTTTTATAACTAAGCAGGCCATATCAAGCTTCAAAGTAAGGACTAAGGCTAAGAGGAAACAATGCACACATAAAGTAAAAAAAAAATTAAGAAAAATTTAAATTTGAGAAAACATAATTAAAAATTGAAATATTCATGCCCCCTGTAAGCTCCATCATAGGCCATATTTAAGAAGGTTTTCTGCAGAGGAGAGGGGAGGGAAGGAAGAAAGATATAAGGAAAGAAAGGAAAAGGGAGGGAAGGAAGAAGGAAGGATATAAGGAAGGAAAGAGAAGGTAAGGAAGGATATAAGGAAAGGAAAGGGGTGGGGAGGAAGGAAGGAAGGAAGGAAGGAAGGAAGGAAGGAAGGAAGGAAGGGATCACCATTCTAAACCAATTGACTTACCCTGTACGTTTCGTGATGGTTCCTAGAGTCATGGGTTGCTTGATCTGAGCAAGAGGCACCATCACAGTCAGGCTGGGAAGTGGGGACAGGCGAGGGTTTCCTGGATTATTGTTGGTGAAATTGTTATAAGAATCTTGACTGTTCAATTTACCTTGTGGGAGAGAGAAGGAGAATTCATTTCAGTATATCATGTATGACACAGTACTATAATTATTGTATCATAAATCTAATGGATACTATAATTCTTCACTCAGGTATATTTATAAGCAAGACCATTGTCAAGTGAGTTGTGCCCCCATTTTACGACCGTCCTTGCTACTTTTGTGAAGCGGATCGCTGCAGTTGTTAGGTTAGTCTCCCACGGTCGTTAAGTGAATCTGGCTTCCCATTGACTTCGCTGGCCGGAAGGTAGCCAAAGGGGAATCGCATGACACACACCCCCAGGACACCACAGCCATCGTAAATGTGAGTCCATTGCCAAATTTCTGAATTTTGATCACGTGACCGTGGGGAGGCTGAAACAGTCATAAGTGTGAAAAACGGGCTTAAGTCACTTTTTGGTAGTGCCGTTGTAACTTTGAACGGTCACTAAGGGAACGGTTGTAAGTCAAGGACCACTACTACAGTTCATCAATAAAATGCACTCCTAAAACAGAGGCTGGGATTTGTCAGTATATTAGTAATTAGTCTCTAACCGTGCTTCACTATGAAACTATGTGGTTGGGCTTAGTTTTGGGGAGGAAAATAAGGGGGGGGGGATTCTCCCTCTGCCTATCAGCATTCATCAGTATTCATCTGGCTAGCATCCTGTCAGTGTGTGAGAGTTGAGGGATGTTTGGAAACTGAAACAGTATTTACCATGTGAGCAAGGAAACAGCAAGGAGCCTGGGCGTGGCTTAGCTCAAGTGTTCTCTAGTAAAGCTGGTTGCTGCTGTGAAACTAAAATCGAAACTCCTCTCCAATGCTTATATTTTGCATTTGGAAGAGATTTCTTTCCAGGTGGGGAGGGGGAGTAGAACTCCTTAGCATCAGAGTGTGATAACAACAACAACAACAACAATAATAATAATAAGTAATAATAATAATAATAATATAGGGAATACTAATCGCTCGAAAAATCCTTTCTTAGTGGGCCCTTAGAAGCCAAGAGGAACATACGTGCCAAATTTCAAGTTTGTAGGATTTACAGTTCTGGAGATTTTGTGATGATTTTGTGAGTGGCATTTCGCTTTTATATAGATTATGAGCTGGGATAGATATGGCAACAGGTCAGCCAATGGGGACTGTTTGGAAACTGAAACAGAGTATGACTTTGTATGGGTTACAAGTGACAGTTTGGAGCCTGGCATGGCTTTGACTTGCTGAACTGTACATAAGAGTTAGTTTGTCCTTGCATCTGTGTGCTTCCTCTGAAATGAGTCTCTCCGATATAATGACTCTACTCTGTAATAACTTGCTTCTGAGAATATTGCTTCCATGTTCCTGAATTTATATGCTGACCTCTGCTGTATTATGCTGTATATAAGGAAGTTTCTTATATAAATGAATCCTGCAGAATTATTTCCTTGTGTGCTGGTCGGATGTGCTGCAAATGCTCTGACAGGATTGCAAAAAGAGCGCCACAATTTATTCTTCTCCGGACTGTACAGAATTAATTTGTGCTCAAACCATTAAAATCAGTAGGGCTGAAATACATACACCAAACCAGAAATGTACGGTTTCTGCTCTGTATCACTTTCACATGTTTTCACATGTGGTAATTCTGTTCCTTTCCCTATCTGTAGTAAATCTGCCATTTCTATCTTGAAATACACAAATGTTTATTTGCTCTCCAAACATACATTTAAGGAATATAGGGTGATTTGCTTAACCTGCCAAGAACGGCTTCAAACCCTTTGGCAAAGTTTGAATATCCAGTCAACATTAGTCCATCCGCGATTTCAGAATGCTGATCGCGTCGGTTCAGATAGAAATCTGAACGAGCAATTTTATGGAAAATGGTTTGGTTGTGGTAAGTGTTTTTTTTTCTTATTAATTTCTGTCCAGGCTTTTTTAAAGAGTTCATTGGAAGTTATTGCCAATACGCCATGGAAATAAAAAGTGTACATTTTGCCAATATTGTCTTTTTGGGAAACAAGACATAATAAAATAACTGTTTCAAATAATTACAAGCAAAACACAGAGTTTGAGGTCACGCTGCTTCTTAACTGCACCTTCGTTCTCTGAAAGCAAGCAGGATTTAATAAAAACGTAGACAATGCAACAGAAAGAGGCCTTTTCTTCATACAATCTGGTTTTTGAAAATAAAAAGAAAGGAAAAGAAAAATGGGAAGGTGGACGGAGGGGGAAAAGAGGAGGGAATGTGGATAGAGAGAGGAAAGGAAGGAGGGAGGAAGGGAGGAGATAGGGAAAAAGGAAGGAAGGAGAGAGGGAGGGAAGGGAGGAAGGAAGAGAGTGGGAATGAAAGGGAAGGGAGGAAGAGGGAAGAAGGAAGAGAGGAAGGAAGGAGCAATGGAGGGAACAAGGGGGGGAGGCAAGGAAGGGAGGGAAGGAAGATGGATAGAGGGAGGGAAGGAAAATGGATAGGAGGGAGGAAGATGGATAGAGGGAGGGAAAGAAGAGGGAGGGAGGATGGATGGAGGGAGGGAAGGAAGAGGGAGGGAGGGAAGGAGGGAAGAAGATGGATAGAGGAAGGGAAAGAAGGAAAAAAAGAGGAAGAAAAAAAAAAAGGAAAGTCGTGCTTTAGAAATTACTCCCAAAATAGAAAGTCTACTCCATGAATCTAATCCAAAGAAAAACTGAGGGATTTCCATTTACAAAATGAAAATCTCAAACTGACTCTCCAAACCAGAAAACCTTTAAAAACCTTAAAAGTTTTTGCCAAGGCTGAACAGAAAAAGAACGAACCTGTCTCCATTCAAACTGCTGTGAGACCGATGGGCAAGGTGTGAGACTGAGAACACCTGGGAACAACGGGAGGCTATTTCATGCTCATTGCTGTCTCCTGGCCACTGATCTCTTGCCCTGGGTTTGTTTGGGTTTTTTTTTTTTGGGGGGGGGGTAGTAGGGAGAAAACGTAAAATTATGCTAAAAAAAAAAAAATCGAGCATGCTTTTAATCTATAATTTGGCTCTTAACACCCTTGTGTTTTTTTGTTTAGAGCAGGGGTGTCAAGCTCAAGGCTGCATCCAACCTGAAAGGTGGGATTCTGCCAGTTGGGGCGAACTTATAACTCCAAAGATCAGCTGAGAGTGAGCTGGTTCATTCCTAGGATCATGTGGGCCCCTGTTCTGTACTAACCTTTATCGTCCGGCTGATCGGCACAGAAGAGTAGATTGCTGCTCCTCAGCTGTGTTACTCCCCCCAAAGTAACAAAGCAGATAAGGATTTTTCCATTGCTGTTCACCGGACTGGTTGTTATACCGGCAGCATCCCACCCCTGGGGGTGCTTGGATGTGGCCTGTGGGGCCTCCCGGAAAACAGCAAAGGACCGGCCTGCAGTACCTATGCCAGCAAAAAGAGAGGGCCACACAAGGCCCTCCCAGGCTGTTTTTGTCCAGGACGGACTCCTGCAAGCCCTTTGCCAGCGAAAATGGAGCTTGGAGGGGCCACGGGATCATGACCACCCGGCCAAGCCAACACGGCGTCCTGAGATCAAACACAACCTTGATGTGGACCTCAATGAAACCAAGTTTGACACCTCTGGTGTAGAGGATGGCCTTACAAAATGGCCGCCTGTTCACGCTCAATGACTCTGGGGGGCTTACAAACAATAAAATCCCAATATATGTTTATCGAATGCAACTGCATGGTAATGTCGAAGCAAAACTGACTCTGAGGTTTCCAGGTGCCAGTCCATAGAATGAAACCATCCTTTCCCCAGCCAAACCCCCAACCTCTCACGTTGTCCATGCAAATAAAGTTCACTTTGTTCTGGGAACCGTCTGCTTCAACTCCACACCTGTTATGATGTCCTTGAAAAGGTTTCGGGCTCTCGTGGTCCTCAGCAGAATGGTGGAGGTTTCGTTTCTCCATCTAACCCAGGGATATCAAACTCACGGCCCACGGGGCAGAGGCATCACGCACTGGCCACGCCCACACCCATTTTCACAAAAGGGAAAAGTCGCACTGTGTCATGTGATGATGCTGTGACGGTGCAAGTTTGACACCCTTGATCTAACCCATTCTAAAGCAACACCTCTCCCCTGACTCTAATGGCAAGTTCTAGGTTGAGTACTCTTTTGACTCTGCCCTCAGGTTCTGCCCCTTGTTCTCCTGCATTGACCCCGATTCACCCACTGCATCAGAGCTCCTCATTCTGCAATCTAAAATCCATGAATTGATTATTAACAGAAGTGCATTTGCTGCTTCTTTCTTTCTTATCGTCCCTTTTTTTTTTTTTTTTTTGACAACAGAATATTAGAGTTGGAAGGGACCCTGGAGGTCTCCTAGTCCAACTCCCTGCTCAAGCAAGAGACCCTATAACCATGTCAGACAAATGGTCCTCCTGATTCTTTTTAAAAACTTCCAGTGTTGCAGCATTTACAACTTCTGGAGGCAAGTTGTTCCACTGATTAACTGTTCTAACTGTCATTAAATTTCTGCTTAGTTCTCGGTTGCTTCCCTCCTGGATCTGTTGCTTCTTGTCTTGCCTTCAGATATTTTGGAGAATAGCTTGACACACACACACCCTCCTTCTTTGTGTTGTCTTCTACCATTATTCGGTGTCACCACTTCAGTTGCCAGCATTTTCTCTGAATAGCTCCTTACATTTGGAACATTTCTTCCCAGACGTTCTCCGTCCTCTTTTAACAAAAAATATTTGTTTAATTCAAAAGAGCTCGCCCGCTGTTAACCTTTGGGCCCTCTCTAAACAAAACACAACGACCTTCATTTTTCTGGTTCAAGAAGTGTAGACTTTATAACGTGACACATTTTCCACTCCCCCACTTGTTTTTCCTCCCTTTTCTGTTAATGTAATCTCCAATTCTAAACTTGCTACCTGGGAATGGGATCCATTAGGCAAACTGGGATTTATTTCCAAGCTGATTAGTCCACGATGGAATTGCCAGCTTGTAATGTATTATAATACCTTATAAAAATCCGGCCAATTCTGGGAATGGAGGGAGGAGGAGGAAAGAAGAAAAAGGAGAAGGAGAAAAAGTAGTAGTAGTAGTCGTAGTAGTAGTTGTTTGGACATCCAATGGATAAGCCTACTTTGCAGTAGCACCTTTTGAGACCTAAAATGATGTTTCTCCTTCATTGGACATATATTGAAAAGTACAATATCAGATGCCACATTAGTTGCTACTGATGATTCTTACACATAGCCTTTGATTTACAAGCATTCATTTAGTGGCTGTTCGAAGTTACAAAGGTGCTGAAAAAAATGACTCTTTTTCACACTTATGACCATTGAAGCATCCCCATGGTCACGTGATCAAAAATCTTGGCAACTGGCATGGTATTCATGACAGCTGCAGTGTCCCAGAGTTATATAATCCCCTTTTGTGATTTTCTGACAAACAAAATCCATGGGGAAAGTCAGGTTCACTTAACAACCATGTTACTAACTGAACAATGACAGCGATTCACTAAACCACTGCTGCAGAAAGGTCATAAAATGGGGCAAAGCTCACTTAACAACTGCCTTGCTTACCCATAGAAATGTTGGGCTCAATTGTGGTTGTAAGTCAAAGACTACCTGTATTCTCTGCATGTAAGGGAAAAGAGAGCAAAAGGACACTAGCTTGTAAATAAATGTGCCTCAAAGCAGATGCTTCACTGGAGCTGCCTACCTCCAAGATTTGCTTTTAAAGTTTGGAAAATTCTGAAATTTCACCTGTGGCTCAACTGAGGCCTGGCACATCCTTCTCTCCTAGAATTTTTGAAATGTGCAGTTGCTAAAGTTAATGATGCTTATGCAATGCTCCTATTCTTAGACTGGTCTCTTAAGATATTAAAAAATAAACCCAAATCTTTATTTTTTTTCTAGGATACAGTTAGTTTACTTTATTGATTAGCCCTTGGGCCGTATCGAAGTACAGAGTTCCAGACACAAATTATTACTGAAATCTGATAAAAACAATTTAAAATGGAATTGGATATAAAATACAAAATAAAATGAAAATTGGAATAAGATACGATTTAAAATGAAATTGGAATAAAATACAGTTTAAAATAAAATTGGAATAAAATACAAACTAGGAGACATTGCTATGGCTACCTCTCAAATTATACTGTGTGCACATTTTAGTACTCTGTGTGTATCTGTGTAGGAGTGTGTGTCTATGTGTGTGTATTTAAAACGAGTTGAACGGTCCATTTTTCAAAGTATAAGTAAAAAAAATATTGTGCCAATTGGGCCCGCCATACTTACTGATGTTGTCCCTTCATCTTGTTTTAGGTCTCTAAAGTAGGATCCGTTTAATGACTGCCTTGGTCCACCCGCCACATAGCAATTATTTCCATCGGACAGCACAATATATATTTTTTATTTATACTTCAAAAAATGACTAGGTCAATTTGATTCAAATGCTTTAATAGCAGCTGATTTAAAGAGTTGAGAAGTTCTTCATTTTCTTGAATGGAAACCTATTATTTTATTATTATTATTATTGTTGTTGTTGTTGTTGTTGTTGTTATTATTATTATTATTATTATTATTATTATTATTATTATTATTAACAAAACTTGTGCTTGGGTAACAGCATATATTGGATATATTGGACACTGAAATGTCTCTGAAAAGTGTTTCTGGCCCCACAAACCCCTATTTCTGATGTACCCAGGTTCACTCTCAGGATATTAATTTGGTGGACTAAAATTGCTTAAACACTAAAAGGGAAGTTTGGAGACTTGAAGCAAAGAAAATAATTTCATGGAAAGCGTGAGGCAGAGAGAAGAACAATGCTAGATGACTCTGTGTCTGTGAGTATCTGTCCATTTGAGTGTGTCTGTATGTGTGAGATATATATATATACATATACATATACATGCTGTTCAGCTTCCTTCGGGTATTATCCCACGTCATTGTAGTTGTGCTTTTAAAAGGAAGTTGTGCTTCCCGAAGGAAGCTGAACAGATTCTGCTGAAACGTTGCTACAACTTTAACAGAACTACAATGACGTGAGATAATACCCGAAGGAAGCTAAACAGCACACATGTAAGTACCCGCGAAAACCTAAGAAAACATATGTATATATATATATACACACACACACACACACACACACACATACATGCACAGAGAGAGAGAGAGAATGTGAAACAGAAATACAGAAAGAAATAGTGCGAGAAAGAGAATAACAATGAGAAAGAGAAAAAGAAAGTAAAATGAGAGGAAAGACAAGAGAGAAAGAGAATGAAAAAGAAAAAAAGAAAAGACAGGAAAGAAAGAAAGAAAAAGAAAAGAAAAACACAAGGAAAGAAGACAAAAGAAAAAGAAAAAGAAAAAAAGGAAGCAAAAAACAGAAAAAACAGAAAGGTTTTAAAAAAGGAAAGAAAGAAAGAAAGAAAGAAAGAAAGAAAGAAAGAAAGAAAGAAAGAAAGAAAGAAAGAAAGAAAGAAAGACAGCGCCTTTGCTGAAAGTAGGAAAGTTAGGGACAGATTTAATATTCTCACAGAGGCAGGCTCGGTTCTTTGCCAGTGGTCACAAACAACAGGATACAACTGGAACAGAGAAAAGACGACAAATATTGTGCACTCTTTCCAGCCGATCCTTCTTGGAAGCAAATCCCTTCCTCAAAAGCTTTTTTAAATGGCAGGCCACAAGCTGCAACCGGCCTCCTATGGCTTGGGTGACCTGAAATCTGAACAGCCTCTTGAACGCTTGCCGATAAATTGCTTTCTCTGACTTAATGGTCAAGGAATAAAACGATCTGATCGAATAAAATCTCCATCCCAAACGCCGCAAGGAGAAGAAGTTGCTATGCAAGAATATCCGGCTTGCAAGGCCAAACCCCATGTAGGCCTGACCAGTTTTCCCTCCTCCATCACCTTTCAGTAAACAGTTTTCCTCCCGTCAGTTAAGAGGGGAAGGAAAGAACAAAACTACCAATTTCACGGGAGGGGAAAAAGAAGAGAGAAAGAAAAAAAAAAAAAAAGAACAGATAAGAGAAGCCGAAGAAAGCTGAGGCCTCATCTGTTTACAAGAGATTGAAAAGCACTTAAAGGAGACAAGCTCCCCTCTGAATTAAAAGGTTTAGATCATTAGCTAGTTTTTCTCCAGTTTGCCCAATGCTGTGAAATAAGGGCTTTTCTCTCTGGGAGAAGAGGAGGAGGAGATCAGAAAAGAAAAGAAAAGAAAGAAGAAAAAGCAGCAAGAAAAAAGAGGAAATAATCAAATCAAAAGGGAGCCATCTTTGAATTGGGCCCTCAACAATGGTTCTTCCTGCTTTGTGGAGATATTACATAAATCCTGAAACTGAAGGGCCTCTTCTCGAGGGAAATTGCCCTCTTTCTTCCAACGAAACACAACGAGGAGAAAGAAAAGCGTTTTTCCTCCTCACCGAGAGAATCGCCGAGAGAAAGCCGTCTGAAAAGTTATAATGGCCCTTCAAGAGGGGCTGGAGGCCCAAAAAGAAGAGCGGGGAAGGGGGAGGAAGAGAGGTTTTAATGAAGTTTTCACCCTCCTAAAGTAAAGACCCTCGAGAATTTCCTTTCCTTTCCCGCTTTCTCATTTCAGCTCCTTCATCGACCGCCCTCTCACCGTGGCTCGGTGAGCCCGTTGTGGCCGTGGCGCTCCTTGGGGGTCCTGTGTTTATTTTTCTATCAAAACCCCTTGCAAAGCATCCTCCTGCCCCCCGAAGAAATAAATGTTGTTTTTGTCTCTCGGGGAAATAGTGCCAGGAAAAAAATCAAATAAAACCAGAGGCCCAAATTGGTCCTTTGGAAGACAGTCATCCTGTCTAAGCACACCCCCACACCCCCGCGTGCCTCCCTCCCTCCCCCCAAAAATGATGGAAGATGTTTAAATCCTGGAGTAAAAGAAAGGTGCATAATTTGAGGGAGGAGAGAAAGGATGAAAAGGGGGGGGGGATTTGTGAGTTTTAGAATCGGGCCAAGTCTTCCAGAAACCTCAAAAGGATAAACAGATTTCAAATTCGCATCTCCTGTCTTGATTTGGGTTTGTTGGGTTGTTTGTTTTTTAATGGTGGGATTTTCACTTTTTTCTTTTTATAGCGGTTGCTATGACGTTGTTGTTGTTTTTTGCTGTTCCTTCATTTGGAACTAAGGATGTTGCCTGCTAGGTCTTGAGCTGGGATATTAAACCGAGACACATTGCAAAAACCTGAGATGCTATTAAACCGAAATAAGTTGCAAATATCTGAAACCTGACAACAGCATTTCCTTTTGCTGTCGCTGATCCAATCAAGCCCAAAATGAATTTTTAGTAGACAACTAAATGGCCGTGCTATGGAAAATGTCCTCCCCAGCACCTGCAAAATACTGGTTTAAAGGTCATTGAGTGCCAGTTTGGTCTAGTGGTTAAGGCACCAAGCTAGAAATCAAGAGATGGTGAGTTCTTGTCCTGCTTTAGCACAAAAGCCAGCTGGGTGACTTTGGACCAATCTCTAGGAACCTGGGAGTTCTAGTCCACCTGAGGCATGAAAGCCAGTTGGGTGATTTTGGGCCATTCTCTCTCTCAGCCCAACCTACCTCACAGGGGTGTTGTGGTGGGGAAAACAAGAGGAGGAAGGAATATTGTGTGTTTGCCCCCAAGTTATTTATAATAAAGTTAGTAAAACTGAAATAAAACCAACTAAATAAATAATTTTTAAAAGTTAGACATTCTTTGTAATTATGGTCTTAGTTAAGTCCCTCTTCTCCAGAAGAACTCAAGCATCAGAATCAGAATCATTTTTTAGAAATCTCAATGTTAGTGCTATAAACTTCTAAGATCACTATGTTGAGACAAATTTGTGGTTAGGCAGATCAAACATAACTACATCTTGTGTTTTGGTTAGCTGACGCAAATCGAATGCAAATTGCAAAAAAGTTGCTAGCCCCACCCGCAACTGAGAGAAAGAAAAGATTTTTTTACACGAGAATGTGTTATGTTCCCATGTGCGGATTCCATGAATGCACTATCACAGCAACGTTCATCAATATATGGTGGGATGGGATCTGATGGCAAAGAGGGACACTTGCCATTGCTTTCATACCAGGACAATACATTAGAGTTAGTCCTTGATTTCCGACCACAATTGACCTCAAAATTTCCATTGCTAAGCAAGACAGTTGTTGAGTAAGTTTTGTTCTATTTTACAATCATTATTGCCATAGTTGTTAAGTGAATTGCTGCAGTTGTTAAGTGAATCCTGATGTTGTTAAGCAAATCTGGCTTCCCCCATTGACTGTTTATCAGAAGCTGGCTGGGAAAGTAACAAATGATCACATGGCTCTGGAACAATACAACCATCATAATTACAAACCAGTTGCCAAGCACCCAACTTTTGATCACGTGGCCCTGGGGATGAGAGAAGCAACCTAGAAGTAAGGAGAAATTTCCTTACAGTCACTTAACAATACAAATTTGGGGCTTAATTGTGGTCATAAGTTGAGGATCACTTGAACATGAAACATCTGTTCAATTTTTCTTGATTGTTCAATTTCCCAGACACTCTAGGAGTCCTCCCCACTTGAGGATGAGAATGACCTACTTTTGAAATTAGTTCATCACAGTTGCCATGTATACCTGTACACCAATATTATAAAGTGCTACCCTGTTAGTGACATGGATACACAGAACAATAGAATTATAGCTAGCTTATCCAGTTAGTGTACACCTTATTATTAAAGGGACAACCCTGAAACTATCACTTCATGTAGAAGGACAGGCAAAGCCTGGGGGTGGAGTCAAGACAGTAATCAGCCTAGAATCAGTACATTCTCATAAGCGGTCTAAGTCCAACCCCTCTTGAATTCTGTTGACTTTTATCTAGCACCAATCTGACCATTAGCTGACTAGAATCTTGTGTATAGGCAGAGCAATAAATCAGCTTCATTGGAACTCGAAGGTGTGGTCCTAATTCTTTGAGCCTGACATTTCATGAGCTACTTAAATGGGGCAGAGGTATAGGATCTCCAATGAATCCCTCATCCTAGAATTGGATCAGAAATATGAAATGGACCTTGTGACTTGGAATATTTTCAAATTTACAACTCCATACCAAGAGGGCAGGCCACCCACGGGAAGATGCCTCTTGATTAACATAAATAATCATTAGCAGGCTAGGACAAATAAACCTGAGATCATTTTGGTTTGCCTGTAGCTTCTCTGCCATGGCAACATTTCCCATCCTTCTTATTTAACCTATTCCAATTGACTTCGAGTTCACAGCCATCTCCATGTGATCTCAGCAACATAGAAAAGCAACTTCTTTGAAGTCCTCGTTTATTGACTAACAAAAACTTTCCTCCCACTGCCCGTGCAATTTCATTTTCACTCTGAAAAGCTGATCTTATCTACCGAATTGGAACTGTTTTTTTAACAGATACAACTGTTGGGCTTTTTAAAGAGTTTCCCCAAATGGCATTCTATTACTTTGCAATTTGCCTTGTTATTGGAGGGTTGAGCCACCGAGACGCGAAGGATACAAAACTCAGCAGTTAATGATTAACTTATTCCTTAACATGAGATTGTTTTTTTTTTCTTTTTTCCTTAAAAATAAAAAAATAAAAACCTTGAACGGCTTCTAAAAATTCAGAGATCGCCCGGAGGAAAGCAAATCAGCAATACTGTAGGCGATCATAAAATATTTAGGGACAATAAAAATACGGTAATACAATAAATCTTAACCCCTTGAAAATGTCAGGGGGGGGGGAGAGAGAGAGGGTCAGGATGGCATGGAAGAGTTCCTATATCAGGAAAAAGAAGGTCCATTAGGATGAGAGTAAGAGTCTGGGAGACAACAGTCTGCAGCCAGTACAGAAAAATATTCCTCATTGTTTTCAGTGGAAGGAAATGAGAATATGGGGGTTTAGATAGGTTTCATCTAACATAAGACTTTATAAACTAAGGCAAGGGCAAATTAAGTTTTTCTCATCTGATACAACTTCAGAATTAGAACAGAGCTGGAAGAGACCTTGGAGGTCTTCTAGTCCAGCCCCCTGCTCATGCAGGAGACCCTATACCATTTCAGACAGGTGACTGTCCAGTCTCTTCTTAAAAACCTCCATTGATGGATCACCCATAACTTCTTGTGGGAAGTTTTTCTATGGTTCCCACTGTTAAATGCACAGGGAATCCTCGACTTATGAGCACAATTGAGCCTCAAATTTCTGTTGCTAAGCAAGGCAGATGTGAAGTGAGTTTTGCCCCCATTTTATGACCTTTCTGCCACAGTTGCTAAGTGAACCATGCAGTCATTAAGCGAACCTGGCTTTGCCCACTGGCTTTGCCAGCTGGAAAGACCCTGGAACAGTGCGACCGTCATAAATACAGTACATGTCGGGCACTCAAATTTTGATTACATGATCATGGGGATGCTGCAACCATTGTTAGTATGAAAAATGGTTGCAATAAGTTACTTTTTTCAGGGCCACTGTATCTTCGAACAGTCATTAAATGGTGGTAAGCTGAGGACTAAAAAGGTAAAGGTTTCCCTGCCCAGTCATGTCTGAATCTAGGGTATGGTGTTTGTCTCCATTTTTTTTGGCCAAGGGTGCCAGCATTGTCCAAAGACAATTTCCATGATCATGTGGCCAGCATAGCTATACACCTTCCCATGAAAGTGGTACCTATTAATCTACTTGCATTGGCATGCTTTCAGACTGCTAGATGGGCAGGAGCTGGAGCAAGGAATAAGAGCTCACCCTGCTGTGGGGAGCTGGGGTCTCGAACCTGGGCTGTTAACTCTCCAAGCTCAGTGACATTAATTGCTGAGCCATCGCAACAGTTTTATTCTTCCAGATTTCTATTCGTACAAACCTATTATAAGAAGTATATATAAAAGTATATACAGTAAGGAGCACATATAAATGAGAGCAATTAATCAGGGAAAAAGCTTGCCTCCCAAAGCTGTGGATGCTCCATCACTGGAGGTTTTGAAAAATAGCCTGGACAACCATTTGACCTAATTGGAATAAGGTTTTCTTCTGTCTTGGACAGGGGGTTGGACCTCCAAGGCCACTTTCAGTCCTATAATTCTTAACCATATATAGATATATATACAAAAATCAAGAGGTTGGTCCAAGGCCCTTCAGGTCCTATGGTTCTTAACCACGTATAAATATGTACACAATGATAAAATGGTTGGTTTCATTGTTGTCGCCAGAGGGTTGAGAGTTTATTGGTTTCTGTATTGGGCTTTTATTTCTGCAAGATGCCCAGAGTCACCATGAGTAAATTTATAAATTTTCTTAATAAGCTAAACTATAAAATAAACTTCTTAACGATTTATAGATCCCTTTCTCCTACCTTCCAAGTTAGCAGACACTTGATTTTGTCCTCGGGAACTTGCAAACTGTTTACACAATAGTCTTCCCTGGCATGGAAACTGCTAGTTCCTGCTCTGCCAGTCTCAGCCTTCCCAATAGGAAAAATAATGGAATTGACAATACGTGGGAAATATCAAAAATAATTGATGTTTGCTAAATTTTTTAGTCACCTTTCAGATTTTTAAAAAAAAAAATACTTCGGAGGGAACTCTGCTGCAAAATGTGGGTTTTCCCCAATCCTCAGACTGTTCCCTTTTCTCTGTGGATAGATCTATTTTTGTTAACTAAAGATTCTGAATTGCTGAAGTGGAGTTATTTAAAAAAAACAATAGGGAATAACAGTATTGAAAGGGACCTTGGAGGTCTTCTGGACCACCCGCCTGCTCAAACAGGAGACCCCCCCCATAAGTAAAATATTCAATAATAAATAGCAACTCAACTATTTAATATAAACATTATTAGTCAGTGTTTCTCAACTTGGACCAGTTTCCGAGATGTGGACTTCAACTCCCAGAATTCCCCAGCCAGCAAGGCTGGCTGAGTAATTCTGGGAGATGAAGTCCACACCTCAGAAACTGGCCCAGATTCAGAAACACTGCAATGAGCCAATAATAAAATATACAAATAAAATACAAAACGCCTGAGTAGGAGATCTTATATGAATAAAATATTCAATAACAACAATTCAATGATTTAATCTAAACAATAGCTCAATAATAAAATGTAGAAATAAATGCTCAAGCAGGAGATTCTATGTAAATAAAATATTCAACGATAAATAATAATTCAATGTTTTAATATAAACAATACATCAATAATAAAATATGCAAATAATATATAAAATGCTCATCGAGCAGAAGACTGTATATAAAATAAAAAGAAGACCCATTCGTATTGGGAAGATCAAGTAATGTAAATAATTATTTGACTGATTAAATGAAAGAGTAATTATAGATGGAGTTTCAACTAATAAGAGTGCAGCTTTTTAAGTGGCAGGAAGTCATTTCTGAAGTTTTCTGAATGGCACGGCATTATTATGGAAGACGTTTCCCAGGAAAACGAATTGTCATTTGGCCTTTTCTTTATTCCAAGGAAAGGCAGCAAGTACCTTTTAAAACAATTATCCTCAGTATTTGGAGACCCTACCTTTCTGTAATGTCATTATCCTTTCCCAGGTGTTTAGAAGTTAAAATTTCGAAACATAGGTATGAGAGAGAGAAAGAGAGGGAGAGAGAGATTTTAATGCTTATAATAGCTGAAATTCTCTGAGTAGATTGTTCATAACCAGTAAAATACAAACGGAATAAAATGCAATTAATAAACATAATAAAATAAACACACACACTCATATGCAACCACAGACTTGGCAAAATAAAATATCCAGGAGGAAAAAACATATTTTGTCCTTCTGACATATTTCTTACAGAATGCCAAAATGGTTTTATTTTTCTTCTCCTTCTTCACCAATTCGCACTCCAAAATATCCTGGGATAAACGGATTTGTTCAGATTTGCTCTGACTTTATTTTTTCCCCCCAGGATTTCTTTCCAAAATGGAAACTTGTTATGTTTACAACTTTCAGAGAAGTAGCCAGGGTTTAAGCTCCTTAAAGACAAACAAGGTTATTACAGCCGAGGCTTCTGAGGAGGAGAGACCACTTCCATCAAATTATGAAATTATAACTAATGATCAAATTGGATTCGGCTACTTCCCTGGCCCTGAATTTTGATTCCAATCGTACGGCAACTATTTATTCGCTCAGATGCTCTAGGACTGCCTTATGGCTAATTATGGCTATTTCAAATTACTCCTGTGCTACTGTTGGCAAGGAATTTAAGCTTCCTTGGAACCTCTTGCCCAGGAATGACCCACTGTTGTACACCCCCCACCCCATAATCGCTTTTAGGGGAGCAGGCAATAGATGAGAGAGAGAGAGAGAGAGAGAGAAAGGGACAGGCTGTCAGGCAGGCAGGTGTTGGCATTCCCCCTCCATATCTACATTTAATAGATAACTAATCTATTACACAGATACAGACACACAGAGACACACACATATATAATTTTTTCCTGTAAAATTCACTGTCCATCTACTCTTAATTTATCTGCGATAGGTCTACTCCAGATATAAATAAAACAGCATATAAAATAATAAAGAAACAGCCTATAAAATATGTGTGTGTGTGTGCGTGCGTGTATGTATGTATATGTATACATGGAGTAATTTTTTTTTTCCTATAAATTCGCTGTCATCTATGTTTAATTTATTTGGGATAAGTCTACTCCGGAAATAGATTAAAAAAGAAACAGCATATAAAATATAGAAATAAAGAAAGAAGCAGCATATAAAATGTGTGTGCCAAAATATGGATATGCATATGTACGTGTGTAATAAATTTTAACCTATAAATTCTATTCTTAATTTATTTGGGACAGGTCTACTCCAGAAATAAATAAAGAAATAATATGTAAAATAAAGAAAGAAGCAGCATATAAAATGTGTGTGTGTGTGTGTGCGTGTGGTATCATTTTGCCTATAAATTCACTGTCTACCTACTCTTAATTTATCTGGAATAACCTATTCCAGAAATAAATAAAAAAGAAAGCACATAAAATCAATCAATCAATCAATCAATCAATCAATCAAGAAGCAGCATAAAAATGTGTGTATGTATGCATGTGTGTGTGTGTGTGTGTGTATGTATATTATTTTGTATGGTGTAACCAAACACAGCTTCAGTGCATAAAAATTTACAAAAACAGCACATGGAGTGTGTATCAAAATATAAAAGCACCAGAGAAGTGGGTTTGTTTTAAAAAACACACAGTACAACAGATAAATAAAATTATGAATAGGATTCCATTATGGTTGAGCGGTTACTGGAGTGACTGAGCCTATGGTCAGACATCCAGATGGTTTAGCCATTGGGCAGCACTGCCCTTAAGAGAATGTACCTTGTGCAGGGATCCAGGGAACTTTCTGAGGGGGCATTCCATGCCAATACAGTACAAAGTTTGTAGGACATTCCCATCGTCAGAGTTAGGATAATTTAATATAACTCAGATAGATCTACTCCAGAAAAAAAAAATCAATATATGTTTCTGGAGTAGAACTTTCCCAGATAAATTTTACAGGCACAATTTTATAGCTGCTGGCATACATATCCAGAAGCTGTAAGTTATCCCTTGGATAATTCCGACATCGCACAACTGAGATTTTGTGTCTATTGCTTTGATTCAGGCAAACTCCCCATCGCTGACATACACCAGGGATCTTATTAAAATTCATCACCTTATAGAGGAGATAGGTGACATAAAAAATTGATCAATCTATCAATCAATCACTACTGTGACAATTAGAGGGAGAATACAAACAAATGGGAAATGTATGTAACTTGACACTACCACGACAGTTATTTAGCAGTCATTCCTGCTTTATTAAATAAACCTAAATTTTAAATTGTCTTTTGAAAAAAAATTGGGGGTAGTAGAGGGTTGTTTTTCTCATTTTAAAAGAGACGACGTTGGTTCAAAAATTACCACCTTTTTTTCAGCAGCCTATTATTTTTTACGGAACTTTCAACAGAAGAACAGAGTGTATACGTGCTAGAGAAATACTGAGACACGTTACAAAATTCTGAGTCAACCCTCATAAAGTCATTTTTTTTCCTACGGCTTTTTATTGCAACCCTGCTTTGTTATCAAGGATAGAAATGAAAATGATTTATAAGGGATGGTTTTCTTCTGATATCAAACCAGGCAAGCATTTACAAAATATGTAAAGGGATGGCTGCAAGCACTAAAATTTCTCAAACTAAAATCCAAAATGATCCAGATTACATGTGCTTAAAAATAATAATAAACAAATAAACAGCTCTAAAATGTATAAACGTCTGCTGAAATCTCAAAATGTGTGTAAAAATTCATGTAAAAACCTGTTTCAATGGTTACATCAGATTCATTCAATTAGTAGAATAGCAAAAACCAGAATGAATTATATTAAATAAAAGAAAGGTTTTTTTAAAGAAAAATCACGCTGCAGAATTACTTCTTCCTGATACCACTTATCTTAAAAATAAATATTTAAAATACAGTCTGCTTGCCTAAAACATTAAGTAGAGTTACTTTTCTTCCTGTAAAGTTGTGTCCCCACACAGAAATAAGATTTGGGATGTTTTAATGCAACACTAAAATGCAGCAACTTGTATAACTATTTGATCGTCTAGAATTGAATCCTAATTTGTGTTTGTACACCTGTAGACACTACAACAATCACACAACTACTTGCTTTTAATTCCCTGAAATATACACAAATCCGAACGGGGACAGAATCGCAGCAGTTAGAAACAGTGAATCATACCTAGGAAGAATTAATATCCAGATAAAATCCACATTCCTGAGCTTAGCTGGAGAGAAAATGTTGGCGTAACCCAAGTACACTGTAAGATTTTGCTTGTTATTTATAGATTTGTAGAGTAGCACACAGAAAAACAATTAAGCCCTCTAATATAATATCTCTGAAATCCAAGTAACAAAAGGAAAATGATAACATAGATGTAGAGTATCACCAGTCTACTTATTTGTAAGATTTGCTATAAAGAAAGACAGAGGAAAAATAAATAGAAATTTAAAAGAGTTTAACAATAATACTATCTGATCACTGCCTTCAGAAGCTTATGGGCAGAGGAAATTGGAAATATGTTAATTTTGTATTTATGTGCTTTCTGAATATTTCTAGCTCTGGGTGAAAAAAAATAGTTTAAAAAAGCATTTTTAAATATAACCATATTAAAATACATTGAAATATGTCTTGTTATATGTCCACATTTGTACCAATGTATTTTCTATTTTTAATTGCCGCCATCATAATTACAGAAAGAATAGAGAGAAAATATAATCTAAAAGAAAATTTCTGAGAAATAAATATTTGGGGGGAATATATCTAGAAATAAATATCTAATTTCTGTAGGGTTTTTTTTTTTAATGAAGCATTAGGAATTGGAGCAAAAACAAATTTACAAATATGAACAAAATTTAAAAAAACACCAAAGAGGGAAACAGAAGGATTCATTTGTGCCTTGTTGTACAATTACTGAATGCAAAAATAATTTGTACAGCAACACAGAGATTTATTTTTGCTCATAAGATAGCAATAGATGGATCGCTTATTTTCAAATACAAAATATTTACCTTGTCCTTCCCAATACTGAACACCTTCTTTTCAAAAAACAAACAAACATTAAAATATATGCTATGCTATGAGATAGTGTGCGTGGGTGTTTTTAATATTATTGTCATTGCGACTATACTGGCTATTAAGCGAAAAATGTACAGAACCGACCTGTTGAAGATTCAATTATGTTAGAACAGAAAAAAATAAAATAAAAATAAAACAAGGTATATCGTAATTAGATTATATTTATTTAGGTTAACCCATGACTGTAACATTTACAGCTTTTTATGGCTGAGTTCTGGAGAAATCTCAAGGAGATTAAATTGTTTAGTGATAAGACAGAAAAATGATACCCAAATGCAAACAGCGAGAAATTAAGTAATATTATTTATTTTAATTTATTTATCCATGCAAGGAGGCTTCTCCTGCCATACACAGGACAAATTTTGAGCACCAGCTTATAAACTTTGGGGAGAGAATTATCATTAGAAAAGGGAATTCTGAAATAAAGAGAGGCTGCTATTATTATTGTTGTTGTTGTTGTTGTTGTTGTTGTTATTAGTGAGATTCACAGCCTTTGGGGATCATTGGTAGCTCAACAACTAGGGTCCTAACCAAGGACCTAGGAACTGTTCAGGTAGCATTGGAGGATATAAGCTGTTCCACGTAGGGTTGTATTTTGTACAATCAGAGTATTCAAGTCTGTAAAATTCAGGATTTCCAAATAGCAAGGTAGTCCTTTCAGTATTGCTCCAAGGGCTCTAATTACAATTGGGTTAACACGTTATTTCTTTTTCCAAAGTTATTGTTGTTGTTGTTGTTATATATTTTATTCATTAATCATGAAAAGCAATTAACTGAACATTTATACATTTAACTAAACATTGTTGTTATCATCATCATCTCTTTTATTTATTAAACATGAAATTCAAGTCAACTGAACATTTAAAAATGTATCACAAATATCATTGACTGGCACTGATGGTTGATATGGGTTGCTGCCAGCATCCTAGGTATTATTATTATTATTACTACTATTGTTGTTGTGTTGTTGTTTTGGCCTACGTGCAATCCCTCAACTGCAAAAAAACAAATGAGAGTCTTTTAAAGTCAGGTTTGCAGGAAAACAACCCAGCTCAAGAGAGACCCCAAAGTTCAACTCACAGCTACAAATACGCACTTTTGTTAAGTCGGAGAGCATCAAATGTGTCTCCAGGCATGGGGGCTTTTGGGGGGAGGGGGCGGCTGTTGGACTATCTTTAGCATACGTCCTGCAAAGTACCACTGAATAAGGTTAGGAGCAGAATAATGTTATGAGCTTGTTATTTCCAGCGTCTTACACTTAAGAAGCAAAGTGCAGGATGGTGGTGGTGGGGGGAAACAGATGCATTATGTCCCCGAGAGTGTGCAGAGGAACACACATACAAAGAGACGCACACACGCACGGAAATGCTTTTGTTGTGGTGGTGGTGGTTGGCACCATCAATATTCAACCGTAACTTCTTAATTGAATGGCCAGGGGGGCAGTGAGCAAACGGTGCTCCGGCAGCTCTTTTTCATCTCGCAGTCAGGAAGAGCCCCATTGTGTACCACCCATGACCGGGATGAAGTGACGGGGCCGCGGACTATACTTAACAGGTCAATTTTTTAAAAGGGGAGGAAGTGTGGAGCGGGGGAAAGAAGAAGAATAACCACGGCATGCTATTGTATCTGGACCTGAGAAAACGCACGAGAATAAAAAGAGGGAACCTATTACGCTCCCCGCTTCAGGGTCTTGTCAAGTCAAGCAACTCCCATCATCGCAACATCATTGCAAGAAGAAGACTTTCTCGAGTGGGCCCAAAGTCCAGCAGGTCACATTCAAGCAACAGCTCTCTTTCGACTGCCGGTTCTTCATTGAAGGACAAGGCAGAGAACGTCACAGCTGAGCCTAACTGAACGCCACAATGTCTGATACAGGAAATGAGCCAATACTTAAGTAAATGAAATATTAGAGATTCTAGAAAGAGTGCAGAGAAGAGCAAGAATAATGATTAGGGGACCGGAGGCTAAAACGTACGAAGAATGATAGTTGCAGGACTTGGATAGCTCCAGTGAGGGGTCCTTGGTGCTCTCTGAGATTGTTTTCTTGTAGACCTTTAGGCTAGGGGTGACGTGATAGCAATCTTCCCATTTCTAAGGCAGAGGTCTCTAAACTTGGTAACTTTAAGACTTGTGGGCTTCAATTCCTAAAATTCTAAGCCAACATAGCTTAAAGTTGCCAAGTTTGGGGATCCCTGATCTAAGGGGCTGAAATAAAGAAGAGGGGGTCAGCTATCCTCCAAAGCACCCGAGAGCAGGACAAGAAGCAAAGGATGGAAATTAAGGAAGGAGAGAAGCAACCTACAACTCAGGAGGAATTTAATGACAGTGAGAACAGTCAATCAGTGCAACAACTTGCCTCAAGAAGTTATGAACACTTTAATACTGGAAGTTTTTAGGAAGAGATTGGATAACCATTTGTCTGAAATGGTGTAGAGTTTCCTGGTGGAGCAGAGTGTAGGACTAGAAGACCTCCATGGTCCCTTCCAACAACCAATCCTTGAAGGACTGTCACAAGGAGAAGAGGGTTGACCTGTTCTTCAAAGCACCTGGGGACAGGAATAGGTGCAAGCTGGTCAGAGGATGATTCAACCTGGAAGTAAGGAGGAATTTCCTGACAGTGAGAACAATTCATCAGCAGAATGGAGAAGTTGTGGCTGCTCCATCAATGAAGGATGACCCCCCCCCAAAAAAAATAATAATTGGACAACCATTTGTCTGGAATGGAATAAGGATTCCAGCTTTGTGCTGGGGGGTTGGACTAGAAGGCTTCTAAGGTCCCTTCCGGTCCCATGATTCTATGATATATATGTAGTGCAAGTATGGACATGTTTTGATTCTCTGGAGCAGCACTCTAGACATGTTTCCATTATTAGTTCTGTTTGTGAACAGTGTGGGAAAGCAAGCATATTTAGGGCAACCATTATGATTAGCACCAGATTATAACAAAATAAGCTACTGCCAAGGACAACCCCCAATTATGACAAGCTGCCCAACCCGTGCATTTAAATTTTGTATGAATATGAAGAGGTAAAAGGGATTTTCTGGTGAGTTTTGGAGTTAGGATTCTTATCTTAAAAAGTAAAGGTAAAGGTTCCCCTCGCACATCCGTGCTAGTTGTTTCCGGCTCTAGTGGGTGATGCTCATCTCCGTTACAAAGCCGAAGAGCCAGCACTGTCCGAAGACGTCTCCGCGGTCATGTGGTCGGCACTAAACTCCCGAAAGTGCAAGGAACACTGTTCCCTTCCTACCAAAGTGGTCCCTATTTTTCTACTTGCATTTTTTTACCTGTTTTTGAGCTGCTAGGTTGGCAGAAGCTGGGACAAGTTATGGGAGTTCACTCCGTTACACAGCGCGAGGGATTCGAATCGCCGAACTTTCTGATCGACATGCTCAACTTCTTAGCCACTGAGCCACCATGTCCCCTATTCTTATCTTACATAACTGATATTAGAATCAGTTAGGGTTTTACATTGATGGAAGGATTTAGGGTCATAAAATTAATGATAAGAATATTTGATGAAGAGATGCAGGGGAGTGAAACAGGATTTCCAAGTGCTCAAGGGACACCCCCCTTCCAAGAAATGCCGTCCCACATATAAATCAATCATCCTCATCCTTATCTATTCATTGGAGGAGAAAATTGCAAGGTAAGTAAGAAAGAAGTCAGTTCTATCTTCAATACAGGTAGACCTCAATTAACAGCAGCTCATTTAGTGACCATTCAAAGTTACAACGGCACTGAAAAAAGTGACTTAGGATGGTGTTTCACACTTACGACTCTCGCAGCATCCCTGTGTGTCAGAACAGTGATTTAAGAGCTGACCAGCTGATGCAATGATGTAAAGAATGGAATGAGTCAGCAAAATTTTTTGGCTGTTATCTGTTTAAGAGCCTGTATAATAAGAAAAGGCCCTGTCAGAGTGCGCACAGCAGGGTTATGGGACCTTCTGATAAGCAAAGTCAATGGGGGAAGCCAGAGTCACTTAACAACCGTGTTACCAACTGAATGCAATGATTCATTTAACCATTGTGGCAAGAAAGGTCATAAAATGGGGCAAAATTCACTTAACAACTGTCTCGCTCAGCAACCGAAATTTGGGGATCCAAGTTGGTTGTAGGTTGAGGGCTCCCTGTATTTCCTACATGTTGGAAGACAGCTTTGTAGTTTAAACATCCATAGGCTTCAACACATAACACACATACCCAGCATAAATCAGTGTCACAGTTAAGAGACATCAGTAAGGTACACTTTGGCCTTACACTTTGTTATTACCTTTTTTTTTTCTGACTTTTTAGTGGTGGTTTTGTTTTCAAAAATAACAGGGAGCGTTCAAGTTGGTTGGTTTGGTTGGTTTTTATTCTTTCTGCAAAATGGTCGTTTCTTATCGCTTTGAGCCATCGTGCAAAAATGCCGGGGTGTTGGACAGCTGCTTTTTAAGTTTGTCTTAAGAACAGATTCTTACCCTTGGTCTCAGCCTCCCATGAAAAACAGCCGGTTTTGTGATTCGCAAAGATTTGTAAAACTCTGTGCGAGTGATTGACCTGAGATACACAGTGCAATAATTGTGCAAACGGAGAACACTCGTGCTTGTTAATAAATGACCTTCAATGGTTGTGGTCCCCATCAAGTGGTGGCTGCTGAAAACAAGCGAGCTGAAGGAGAAAGGGCAGCAGAGTGGGTGAAGTTCATAAGCCAAGGGACACTTTCAACTCCACTGTGGGTCAGGATTAGTGCAGGAAGTCCAAAAGGACATGACTTACTGCATTATTTTCACCTGAACCTCCTAGGATTTTCCGACTTTGGCAACTTGAAGATCAACTCCCAGAATTCCCCAGAGAGGCATACTGGGTTGGGGAATTCTGGGAGATGGTCCTAGGGTCTTAAAGTTACCAAGGTTGGAAAACCCTGCCTTAGATTGTTCAGGTTAAACAGCTGGCTGGGGGATTCTGGGAATTGAAGTCCACATATCTTAAAAGTTGCCAAGGTTGGGATGATCTTTTTTTTTTCCTCCTGGGCCAATTTCAAAACAGCAGACACAGCAGCTTCTGTTTCCTCTTCCATTCCTCTGATATTTTGGCCTGGAAATCCTTCATTGTTCAACATTTGTGCATCTTCTCCACCTCTGCTATTTATTTATTTTTTCCCAAAGAAGAGAAGCTGGCCAATTTGTCATCCAGAAAGACTGTCCATTGCTACCCCTCTCTTAGCCATTCTACGAAGAATGGACTTGGCCAATCTCTTCCTTCCTTCTCCCATCTTTCTTATCCAGGAGTAGAGAGACAAGCAGTTCCATAGAGATGCATTTTCTGACTTTGGTGTCAGAGTTCAGTAAACTTTCAAGCAAATCGGAGAAGGATGGTTAACCATTTGTCCTACTCCCCCGCAACGCCACCGAAGGTACATCTTTCCTTTTGATGAGGTTAACGCAGGACAGGCCAAAGTCTCAGGATGGTTTTGTTAAATTGAATCCCACCAGACTTGAAATTCTAGACCTAGAAAATCTAGAAGTACACCGCCTTCGGTCCGATCTAATTATAGTACATAAAATTATACATTGCAATGTCCTACCTGTCAATGAATGCTTCAGCTTCAACCATAACAACACAAGAACAAACAATAGATACAAACTCAAGGTTAACCACACCAAACTTGATTGCAGGAAATACGACTTCAGCAACAGAGTGGTCAATGTTTGGAATACTCTACCTGACTTTGTGGTTTCTTCCCCAAACTCCAAAAACTTTAACTTTAGACTGTCTACTATTGACCTCACCCCTTTCCTAAGAGGTCTGTAGTGGGCGTGCATAAGCGCACCAACGTGCCTACCGTCCCTGTCCTTATTGTTTTATTTTTCTCATATGTATCCCTTTCATGTATTCATAACTATGTTTATACATACCTGTTATCTTATAATCGCTCGACAAAATAAATAAATAAAGAAATGGACCTCTGCATCTTTTCACTAACTGATATACAGGTAGTCCTTGACTTACACAACAGTTTGCTTCATGGCCGTTCAAAGTTATGACGGCACTGATAAATGTGACTATTTTTCACAGTTGCGACCTTTGCAGCATCCCCCGTGATCAGGTGGTCAAAATCCAGAGGCTTGGCCAACTGGTTCATACTTATGACTATTGCAGTCTTCTGTGGTCATGCAATTTTGCAACCTTCCAATGAGAAAGTCAATTGGGGGGAGGGGGGGAGAGCCAGATTCCCTTAACAACTGGGTTGCAAACTTATCAACTGCCATAATTCACTTAACAACTGTGGCATGGACGGTTGTAAAATGGAGCAAAGCTCACTTAACAAATATCTCACTTAACAATTTAAATTTGGGGCTCAATTGTGGCTGTAAAGTCGAAGACTATATCAGTTTCTTCGATATCACCGGTCGTGGCGGCTGAATGTTGATTTGCGATGGCTCCAGGGTGCACTGCCTTGTTAATGGCCATGTGTTAGGAGCAACATTTAGGATCCACATGTTGAAGGTCCAATTAAACTGATTTATTCCAAAAGGTTTATGCAAAGGAATATTCTCAATTAACAATACCAGCTAGGAGTTAATGAAGAGTTAGTGGAATTGACCCCTTGCCCATGGCAGGAGATCCTAAACCAGTGGTGGCTAACCTTTTTGGACTCCTGTGCCAAAAACTGTGTGTATGCTGGCACTTGTGCACTCACGTGCCAGCACCTGGAAAGCAATATGCACCCCCTCCTGCCCCCTGCGCATGTGTGCGCAATTCCTCCCGCCCCGCTCTTACCTGCACTATGCCTCACAGCTGATTTTGGGCTGGTTTGAGGCTTTTTTCGGGCCTCCCAAAGGCTTGAAAAAAGCCTCTGCAGGGCAAATAGGCCCATTCCATCACTTCCGGTATTAACAGGAAGTGACAAAACTGGCCTATTCGGCCTGCAGAAGCTTTTTTCAAGCCTCTGGGAGGCCAAAAAAGGCCTCAAACCAGCCGAAATTCAGCTGTGAGGCACACGCATACGCAGTAAGATAAGTTTGCCTGCGAGTCACGTGACGGCAGAAATGGCTCTGCATGCCACCTGCGGCACGCATGCCATAGGTTCGCCATCATGGTCCTATACCATTCCAGACTTTCTTTGAGTGGATAGGATGAATACATAGAATCATAGAAAGAATAACAGAACCAAATAATAGAGTTGGAAGGGATAACAGAAGCCCTCCAGTCCAACCCTACACCCAAGCAGGAAACCTTCCCCTATTCTGCAAGAGTGACGGATATCTGTAGCTCAGGTGTAGGACGAGAGTGAAGGTTCATTCTCCGAGCTTGTGGGTTGGTTTCCAAACATTTCATTACCAGGCCAGGTGAACATCTTCAGCAGCATTTAGGGTGTGTCCGTGTCAGGGTTCTGTTTCACAAATGTCCATTCTATGTCAACCCCTACTGTCACTCACATCCCCTCAACTCCGCTGAAGATTTTACCTAGCCTGATAACAAAACATTTGGAAACCAAATCACCCCAACAGCTCGGAGAACGAACTTTCATCTTCAAGTATCTGTCCAATCTCTTCTGAAAAACCTTCAGCGATAGAGCAACCACCACTTCTCAGGGCAAGAGGCTACAGTACAGGTGTGCGTGGAAAGCTATTGGTGGGGCTGAGCTTTTTTCCATTCAAACTTCAGGTAACTGGCATGTACTTATGACGGTTTGCAGTGTTCTGAGGTAACATGATCCACTTTTGCAACCTCCTGCCAGGCAAAGTCAACGGGGAAGCCAGATTGTTTTTTTTTTTAATTTACTTTATTTATTTGATTTGTCAATCGCTTACAAGATAATAGGCATTAGTATAAACATGAGTAAGAATACAGGAAAGAGGTACAAATAAATGGGGACAATCGGACAGGGACGATAGGCACGATGGTGCACTTATGCACGCCTCTTATAGACCTCTTAGGAATGGGGTGAGGTCAATAGTAGATTGTTCCTTTAATTGTTCCCTTAACAACTAAGGGATAATAACAATAATTCATTTAATTGTTCCCTTACTAACTTAACAAATGCAGTGATTCACTTAATAGCTGTGGAAGAAAGGCTGTAAAATAGGCCCAAAACTCGCTTAACAACTGCCTTGTTCAGCAAAGAAATTTGGGGGCTCGATTGCAATCCTGAGTCAAGGATTTCCTGCAGATCCCAAGAGAAAATGAATGGAGCTCTGGCTCTGAGCAAATAAGATGACGACAAACACTGGCTTTTCAAAAGCCATTCTAAGGTTAACATGCATTTGTTGGCAACAAGAAAACCTTTAGGCAACTTACAACCAAACATGGGAAGACAAGCCCATTGGTTTCTTGTGCATTTAGTATTTTAGAAAGAGGCACAGAAGGCGAATTTAAATCACCGTGTCGTCCATGCAACAGTCTCCCTTCCTTATTTTTCCAGATATTTTTCTGCCTCAAATGCACATCGGAAAAATGAATTAAGATGAGGATTAAAAGGCACGGAGGAGGGAAAAGTCAACAATTGCCTTTGCGGCTTGCACAGGGAATAGCTGTCTGTCGTATTAACTTTGTGGATGAAATATTCCCCAGTTAGTCATCACTTAAATGTTCGCTTCCACTCAGGACTTTTTTTGCCCCTCTTTTCTTTCTTGTCGAACAGCAGAGGGAGGGAGGGGGAGATGCCGGACAAAAGAAATCCCAGCAGACAAAGCAAAAACAAATTAAATGTGCCATTATAAAACACAGATGCTGTAAAGAAAATAAACTTTAGGAGATTTATGGGGTCCTGACAAAGTCGGGACGCTTGTGCAAAAGCTATCAAGAGCTACTGGTCGGTAATGCCATTTGCAAGGAATTCATCCGTTGTGTTTTTATCTTCCCTGCCCTCAACCCCAAAGCTTTCTCCTGCTGGAAAATTCAGGGGGCTGCTATTCTCAATCCCCAAATGCATCAATTTCAAAGGAGTCAACAGAAATTTCCAAAGGCCAGCTGGTGGGCTTCAACATTCCGTGTTCAGTTTCTTGAATATATATATATATATGTATGTATGTATGTATGTATGTATGTATGTATGCATGTATGTATATGTTTTTTTAAAGTTTTCGTCGGTACTTACATGAATGCAGTTCAGCTTCCTTCGGGTATTATCCCACAACTACAATGATGCGGGATAATACCCGAAGGAAGCTGAACTGCATTCATGTAAGTACCGACGAAAACTTTAAAAAAACATATACATACATGCATACATACATACATACATACATACATACATACATATATATATATATATATGTTTTCTGAGGTTTTCACAGATATTTGTATGTGGATCTTTGGTTATTCGGGTTTTCTCCCGCGTAAAATTGGAAGTATCTAGGCAACGTTTCAATGAAGTCTCATTCATCATCTTCAGGCTTGTTTCTTCAGCTCTGTGCTTCTCAGAGTAATGTGAGCTTGCAGTTGCTTCTTCCTTTTAACTGCTAGTGGGGGTGTGACTTGATTGGGTGGGGGCTTGACTGTGTTTTGATTGGGTGGGGGTGTGTTCTCATTGGTTGGGGGTTTGGCTGTGTCCTGATTGGTGGGCTTGGCTGTGTTCTGATTGGCTGGGGGTGTGTTCTGTTTAGGTGGGGGCTTGGTTGTGCTCAGGTTAGTCTTAGTAACCAGAACTATTGCCAAAACCGAACAGTTCAACAACAGAATAATCAGAGAAGCCATAGCGATAGAAAAACGCCCACACAGCATGAATAAACAAGATGATACCTCCCGCGTACCAACCATTTGGAAACCTGCCCTCATTAATAAATGAGTACCTAACATGAAGAATGACACCAGACCCACGAGTGCCACACAAGATGCTACCACCACATTTCCACGTAGAAAAAAGACTCACACCCACACAGAAGATGAGACACGACCACGAACCAGAAGCCGTACCGCAGCTGCACCACTACCTGATTCAACCCCCTCTGACCCATACAAAAAGCGAACTGACACCCACCATGAAGATGTGGCACGACCACGAATGCGAAGCCAAACAACAGGATCACAGCTCACAAACTCAAATCCCCCAGCAACTAAGACTAACCTGAGCACAACCAAGCCCCCACCTAAACAGAACACACCCCCAGCCAATCAGAACACAGCCAAGCCCACCAATCAGGACACAGCCAAACCCCCAACCAATGAGAACACACCCCCACCCAATCAAAACACAGTCAAGCCCCCACCCAATCAAGTCACACCCCCACTAGCAGTTAAAAGGAAGAAGCAATTGCAAGTTCACATTACTCTGAGAAGCACAGAGCTGAAGAAACAAGCCTGAAGATGATGAATGAGACTTAATCGAAATGTTGCCTAGATACTTCCAATTTTACGCGGGAGAAAACCCGAATAACC
>BLBF01000036.1:29585452-29649597 GCA_015471245.1 Laticauda colubrina
TGGTGGGGGGGTTAGGTTGGAGCTTTCAGAGAGAGTCTGTTTTTGCCCAGGTGTTTGCCTGGCTTGTGGCATGGAGATCTTTCTATTTGAGAGTGCAGGCTTCCAAATGATTGACAGTCTGGTGGAATCATCTCTTCTATTCATGCTGTCAGGTCTTTTTTCAATCTCTATGGCTTCTCTGATGATTCTGTGGCTGGGGTTTTCTATAGTGGCCAGGGTTTTAGTGCCATTGAAGTTGATGTTGTGACCTGTGGTTTTCATGTGTTGGACTAGTGAGGAGGTGTGTTCCAGCTTTTTTACTGCATTTTTGTGTTCCTCTAGGCGGGTACTTATTCTTCTATTGGTCTGTCCAATGTATGTGGCCGGGCATGATGTACAGGGAATTTCGTATATGCCTTGGTTTTCCAGGTCAATTTTGTCTTTGGGGTTCCTCAGGATGGCTGCTATTTTTTTGTCTGTTTTGAAGGCAGTCTTGATGTGATGCCTGTGTAGTATCTTACTGATTTTATCTGTGGTACCTCTTATGTAGGGCAAGACAAAATCACCAACTTGATCCACAAAAACACACCAAGACATAACAGAGACCTAGAAGATCAACAGATCTATGGAACAGCTGTCTTGCTGCTTCTCTCCTTGATTAGTTTCCATCCGTTGCTTCTTGTCCTTCTGGTGCTTTGGAGAATAGCTTGACTCCCTATTCTTGGAGTCAAGAGCCCCTGAAATATTGGAAGACTGCTATCATGTCTCCCCTAGTCCTTCTTTTCAAACTAGACCTACCCAATTTCAGCAACTGTTCATGTTTTATCCTCCAGTCCCCTAATCCTCTTTGTTGCTCTTCTCTGCACTCTTTCTAGAGTCTATACATCTTTTTTACATCGTGGAGACGAAAACTAGATCCATTATTCCAAGTGTGGCCTTCCCAATGCCTTATGCGGTGGAATTAATGTGATCATGTGATCTTGGTTCTATCTCTGTGTTAATGCAGCCTAGGATTGTGTTGGCTTTTTTGCCCCTCCATTTGGACACTTGGCAACTGGTTCTTACTTAAGACCATTACAGCGTCCCATTGTCACATGATCCCCTTTTCTGACTTTCTGACAAGCAAAGTCAATGGAGAAGCCAGATTCACTTAACGACTAGGTTACTAGCTTATCAACCACAGCGATTCGTTTCACAAGCTGTGGTGGTACAACAGGGCAAAACTTACTTAGGCAATGTCTCACTGAACCACAGAAATGTTGGGCTCTGTTGTGGCCTTAGGAGACGTTTTATGACTTTTCTCGCCACCATTGTTAAGTGATGCACTGCAGTGTCCCTGCAGTGACACTGTTGTTAAGTGGAATCTGGCTTCCCCATTGATTTTGCTGTTCAGAAGATTGCCAAAGGGGATCACATGACCCCCAGGGATACAGCAATCATCATAAATAGGAGTCAGTCCCCAAGGGTCTGAATCACATAGCATGGGGAATGATGCCATGGCCCTAAGTGTGAAGATCAGTTCTAAGTCACTTTTCACAGTGGTGTTGCAACTTTGAATGATCACTAAATTGACTGTTGTAAGTCGAGGACTGCCTGCATTGAACTTTAGTTGACTGAGGTTCTTGTGTAGATGTCAACCCTGAAGCTGTCCTGGCCGAAGCCATCTTGGAGCTTCAGTGCTGCCACACCGGAGTTGAAGGATAGATAGGGAAGGAGGGGGATTGAAGATAGCTGGGGCTGTGTAGTCAAAACAAAATATTTTCTCTTGAGAATCAAGGACATTCTCACTCCTGGCCGGAGGAAGGAGGAGTGATGTCACCAGACCAGCGGACGCTGCCTTGATTGGGCCATGTGACGGATAGTTTGGGTTGAGGGGAATACTTTTTACTTTTAATTTGGTGAAAACTGCGGGAACCTCCAGAGTCAGTTTTCACCAGATCTGTTCCAGTATGATATTTCAAATAAAACTATCCTTTGAGGAATCTACCTGCCTTGGAGTTTTGCTTGCTAAGGATCTAATACTTGGAACCCTGACAGTAAAGGCTTGAGCAAGAAATCTTTGGAAATGTCAGCCTCCAAGAATCCTTCTTCTACTTGTCTTTTTGGCTGCCATAGAAAGGGGGGGAGATTAATTGGGCTTTGGGGGGGGGGGAAGAAGGCTGGAGGCTTGAGATGGTGAAATGTAAAACTTGGGAAAACTTTCTTGACTATGCTGACTTGCTTATTGCACAGCTGTAGCCTCGCATCTATTCAGGCCAAGGTCCACTGTACTGGCGAGCCAGGTGTCTCAAGCACCATCTGAAGATGCCCCACATGATATTATACACAGATTGGATGGCCAGTTTGAACTATTGGGGGTGGGAACATTGGCATAACTTTGTATATGTGATTTTTGCACCTATTGCCTCAGATCTTGTATTTGTCTGATGCTACCACTTCAATTTTCAGTAAAAGTCCTTTTCTCTAAAACAATGGAGTCTTAGGTTTTCTTTCTTGGATTTTGAATGGAGCCTCACCTGACAGGAGATACGATTTGACGTACAGGACAGAACCTTTGCGCCGGAGATGGTCTGACCATTAAAGCAGAGAACAGAACTACATATTACTCACCCTGATCCTGACATTATGCCTCTGTTGATGCCTAGAGACCATTCTGAGTCATCCAGGTCAGGGCTGTGACAAAAAGCACCTTTGGGTCTTTGTTGATGCAATCCAAAACTGCCCTGCCAGTTTTGGCAGCTGCAACACACCTTGCTGGCTCACACTTCGTTTGTGGTGTAACAGGACATCCAGATAGTTCTCGCAGGTACTCCTGCCTAAGCCAGGTTCTACCTCTCTTGTACCTGGGCATCTGGTTTTTCCTGCTTGAGCCTGACATTTTTACGATCAAATCTCTCTGGCTGTAAATTTTAGGTATTTTGATTTCATCTTCTCTTGAATTCTTTTTTTTTTTTAATTGGCAATTCCACTTTTAAGAATTCAACTCCCCCATTCACCTCAAGCTCTTTTAGCTTCCCAGGCACAGCAACTCGTGAAGTATTAGTTCTGCTTTATAAAACCCTAGCAAGACCACACCTGGAATACTGCAACCAATTTTGGTCACCATCCTACAAAAAGTTTGGAAAAAGTTCAGAGAGGAGCAACTAAGATGATCAAAGGCCTGGAGGCTAAAACATATGAAGAACGGCTGCAGGATTTGGGTTTGGCTAGTCTGAAGAAAAGAAGAATTAGGGGTGACATGATGGCAGTTTTTCAGTATTTGAGGGGCTGGACGGCCACTTATCTGAAATAGTATTAGTTCTCCTGCTTAAACAGGGGGCTGGACTAGGAGACCTCCAAGGTCCCTTCCAGTTGTAGTCTGTTCTTATTTCTATTTAAAATTGTCTGAATTCATTAAAAAAAAATTAAAATACAGGTAACCCGCGACTTGCAACAGTTTATTTAGTGACTATTCAAAGTTACAACAGCACTGAAAAAAGTGACTTATGACTGTTTTTCAGTTACGACCTTGGATCATGCGATCCAAGTTCAGACACTTGGAGGCTGGTTCACATTTATGACCTCCTACGATCCCCTTTCGCCACCTTCTGACAATGGGGAAAGCCAGACTCACTGCACAATACTGGTTTACTAACTTACTACATGCAGTGGTCCACTAAACAGCTGTGTCAAGTAAGGTCATAAAATGGGGCAAAACTCACTTAACAGATGTTTCACTGAATACCCAAAATGTTGGGCTCCATTGTGATCGTAAGATGAGGACTGCGTGTGTGTGTGTGTGTGTGTGTGTGTGTGTGTGTGTGTATTTCATGTGTATTTCCAAGCTGCTTATCTTCGAATAGCAGAATCAGGGACGATAACGTTTTTTCTCCTGAGGTGGTTTTTCCATCCCTAACCAGAGAGTGACACCCATTTTCAGTTGGTGTGAGCAGGAGGGGGTGTTCCTCTTACCTATAAATCTGTCTTTTTGTGCAGGGTTACATATAAATAAATAAAAACGCCCTACAATCAATCAATCAATCGCTGCCACTTTAACTTGCATCAGCCTGGGCACCAAAAATCTATTTACTTAGCATGGAACAGGGGTGGCCTTGCCAAGTATCCTCCCGACCACAAGCTTGGGTCCCAACCTATAAGTACTTTAATGGCTGGGGCTGCTGGCATGCCAACCCATATATTATGGTGCAGCTGCTGACTACTGTCCCCTCTGCAGATGCTACACTGCTAGTCAATGAAGAACCTTCTGGACCAGGGGTGTCAAACTCAAGGCCTGTGAGCCAGATTTGGCCCACAGGGTGCTGGGAACAGGGAAGGACCAGCCCATGGTGTCTCTGACAGCGAAAACAGGGCTCAGGAGGGCTGCGTGTGGGCTCCCCACCCCAAGGATCCATTTTCGCTGGCAGAGGGCCAGCAAAACAAACTAAAAACACAGCAAAAGGAGAAATGTTTCCCCTTCTGCAGTTGAGCGCCCAGGAAGGGACAGGAAAGGAGAAGGGGAAAGAGGAAGGACAAAGGAAAAGAAGGAAAGAGGGGAAGAAAGCAAGGTAGGGAAAAGAAGGAAAGAAGGGAAGGAAGAAGAAAGGAGGAAGAGGAAGGGAGGGAGGGAAGGAAGGAAGGAAAGGAAGGAAGGAAGGAAGGAAAGGAAGGAAGGAAGAATGGATTATAATGAGAGGGAGGGAGGGTCTGAGAGAAGTTGTGCATTAGCAGTTGGCCATGACAGGTGCCCCCCGACATTAACTGGCCACGCCCACCCCTGCCCTCCGAGGTCAAACACAACCCTGATGTGGCCCTCAATGAAATCGAGTTTGACACCCCTGTTCTAGACTGACTCTGTTGAGCTTGGCCATTAGTTCTTCCTAAGCCAACAAACTTCCTGGTTTGGGGAAAAAAATTTTTGGGAATGTTGTTGGAACGGCAAAGTCTACCTATTTACAGAATTCAGATAGTCCTTCTTAGTTCTAGGTTGCTTCGCTCCTTGATTTGTTTCCATCCATTGCTTCTTGTCCTGCCTTCAGGTGCTTTGCAGAATAGCTTGACTCCCTCTTCTTGGTGGTAGCCCCTCGAATACTGAAATACTGCTATCACGTCAACCGCTGGCCCTTCTTTTCATCAAACTAGACATACCCAATTCCAGCAACCCTTCTTTATAGGTTTTAGCCCCCAGTCACCTAGTCATCCTGGTTGTTCTTCTCTGCACTCTTTTTAGGTCTCAACATGGTTTCTATATCATGACTCATCAGCTGGAACATGTCATCAGGTCCCAACTCCACTTGAGTCTGGATTTTGGCTCCACAGCCATTGATTTCCACCAATAACCCACTGCAGGTAGCCATGAGGCTACAGTAGTAAGCAGTTGTGTCAATTATCCTTGTTAAGCGATGCCACATACAGTCACAAAGGGTGACTCTTATAAGACTCTTCAGCATACAATCAGACTAGAAATTCCTGGGCCAGAAGTCGATATTTCCGGTCCTTTTGTTTGTATTGATTTGTAGAGGGATGATGTTGGAGAACAACCATCCCAATTGAGAGGTGGCGTCAAGCAGGGAAGCTGCCAGAGTCTGGGAAGATTCCTGGATTATAGGCATAAAACAATAAAATAGCCAGCTCAAACTCTATCATCTGAGTCTGGTTATTTACGCCTGAGCGATGAAAATACATGAAATGTGTTGGAGGGAAGCTGGAGGGAACCTTGGAGGTCTTCTAGACCAACTCCCTGTCAGAAGATAGGCGTCCTTATAACATCCAGGACAAATGGTTGTCAAAGTCTTTTCTTGAAAACCTCCAGGGAGGAAATAGCACGCTGGGGGTTTTTCCTGTTTTTGCTTTTGTTTTAAAGAATACATATGTATAAAGTGCACTTTCTTAATTGGTCATGGCCCAAGGCAAAGGTGAAGAAAGCTGACAGGCTTGAAATATTGCAGGGTGGTACAAAAACAGAACCAAATAGCTGAAATAATACTCTTTTTTTAAAAAAAAAAAAGAGCAAACAGTTTTGATGCTTAACCATTTGATAGTAACAAGGCCAAGAAAGTGTTGATGGACTCTATCATTCACCAGAGGGTGGTTTTTTTTGTTTTTTGTTTGCTAGCAGAGAGATGTCACTTGATGGAAATAAGAATCAAAGTCCTTGTGATACTCCAGAGGATGTTAAAATTTCCATGAATGTAGCAAAGAGCGTTTTTGAATCTGATCAGAAGACGAGTGGATCAGACCACCAACATACCATGTCTACTCAGGGAGGGAGGGAGGGAGGAAAAAAAGAAGGAAGGAAGATGGAAGGGGAGAGGAAGGAAGGAAAATGGAAGGGGGAGGAAGATGGAAGGGGGAGAAAGGAAGGAAAATGGAAGGGGGAGGGAGGGAGGGAGGAAGATGGAATAGGGGAGGGAAGGAGAGAGGGAGAGAGAGAGGGAAGGAAGGAAGGAAGATGGAAGGGTGGAGGAAGAAAGGGAGGAATGAAGGAAGGATTTCCCAAGGTGAAAACAAACACGCAATAAACATTTCCAGGCCTTCCTTTTGGTACCAACCATTTTTAAGCTTTGTTTGAAGATGACCTCCAGTCTACGGGAGCTGGAACCAGAGTGAACCAGGCTGTGCGGAGAGAGAACTCGGGGCTTGGATCCCAAAAGGGGCTTCCAGAGGGAAAGCAGGCGGGCTCAGGCCCACCTGCTGAAGCCTGACAGCAGAAAGAAAGGGGGGAGCCAGCAAGCAGAGCTGCTGCCTGGGACACCAACTCAGCCAAAGGGCTCCGCAGCCATCGGCCTTCACCTCTCCAGACCCGGGCGACAGATTTGCACTGTGTGTGTGAGTGCGCGCGTGCGCTCGCGCCTGTGTGTGTTTTTTTGTGTGTGCGTCCTTTCCACTCTTTCTCCCTACTGAGGCAAACAAGGGGTTGGTTCCCTTCAGTTCGCAGATGGCGGCTTCACCCCAAATGTTGCTTCCTGGGGTTGAAGGGAAAGGAAAATGAGGCTGAGGGAAAGGGAGTCGTCGTCCGTCCGTGTCCCGTCCCCCCCTCCATCGTCCCCCCAACCCCAACCCACTCCATTTCAGAACAAACAGAAGAGTCTCCCTTTGGAGGAAAGGAGCATATTGCCATGGGGAAGATGGGGGGGGGGGGGGGGTTGAGGGGCAGGCAATGTGCCAGGATCCTTGGCCGGGGAAGGGGGGGGGTGGGGGGGAACCTCCCAAGCGAAGACAAGGTGGGAATTGCTATCAGTGTTAAATGGCCTGCCCCACTGCACCCCTCCAGAGGAAACACTGCTGATAGTTAATTGGCTCGGCTCCCCCGGCCTCTTTGGCAGCGGCCTAAAACCAACACTGGTTCTCTGCCAAGCACGACTCTCACAGTCTCTTTAGCAAGATTTATGGAGGAGGACGAGCTGTGGGTTGCAAGGATCCCAGCAACTGAACTGTGATTCCTTGTTGAGAGGAGCCAAGGTAACCCCCATAGTAGGTTAAGAGCGGGCAAGATTGCTGTTGGTTGTTTTTTTTTTTTTTTTTTTTTGGGGGGGGGGGGGGGGGGGGGATGTTATTTATTTATTTATTTTCATGCTCCCCGCCTCCCTGGGATCTCACAGAATAACCGAGGGGGGGGGGGACCTTGGAGGTCTTCTAGTCCAGCCCTCCTGTTCAAGCAGGAGACCCTGAATAGGAGATCCTGGAATTACGACCGCAAAGGAGCCCAGCGTTTCTGTTCTTCAGTGAAACATTTGTTGAGGGAGTTTGGTCCTATTTTAGGACCTTCCTTGCCGCAAATGTTCAGCAGGTCAGTAACCCGGGTTGTTGAGGGAATCTGGCTTCCCCTATCAACTTTGCTTGTCGGAAAGTCGCAAAAGAGGAACACTTGACTTTAGGACACTGCGACCGTCGTAAGTATGAACCCGTTGCCGAGCATCTGAATTTTGATCACGTGACACCCCCCCCCCAATGGGGATGCTGCAACAGACGTGTGAAAAATTGTCATGTCACTTTTCTCGTTGCTGTTATAAGTGTGAAGGGTCACTGAACAAACTTTTGAGGAACCACCTGTAACATTCCAAACAAATGCTTGTCCGGTCTATTTTTTGAAAACCTCCCATGATGGAACAGCCACAACTTTGGAGTTCTTCCACTGCTTAATTGTTCTCACAGTCAGGAAATTTCTTCTTAGTTCCAGGTTGTTTTTCTCCTCAATTGGTTTCCATCCGTCGCTTCTTGACCTGCCATTTCTAGACACAGAAATCTTTCAGGACTTGAGGAGCTCAACTTATTCTACAAAGCAGAAAAACAGAATAGATGGAAGGTACTTTGGAGGTCTTCTAGCCCAACCCCCTGCCTGGGCAGGAAACCCAACACCACTTCAGACAAATGGTTGTCCAACCTCTTCTTTAAAACTTCCAGTGTTGGAGCATTTACAACTTCTGGAGGCAAGTGGTCCCACTGGTTAATTGTTCTCACTGTCAGGTAATTTCTCCTTAGTTCTAGGCCTGCTTTTCTCCTTGGTTAGTTTCCATCTGTTGCTTCTTGTCCCGCTTTCCAATGCTTTGGAGAATAGCTTGACTCCCTCTTCTTTGGGGCAGCCCCTGAGATATTGGAAGACTGCTATCATGTCACCCTTAGTCCCTCTTTTCATTAGACCAGACATACCCAATTCCTGCAACTGTTCTTCATATATTTTAGTCTCCAGCCCGCTAACCATCTTCTCTGGTGGAGAAGCAGAGGGAAAAACTTGCAGCTGGTTATGTACATAATGATCTCTGGCCTTTTTAATAACTTTGAAACCGCTTCTCCCATCACATGCAAAGCTCAACGGAATTAGGGAAGACAGGCACTAATCTTAGGTTTGCACTCTGCTTGCATGTGGAAGGAACCAACTCTGCATTTCCGTCTCCACGCAGAGGGGCTCAAAAGCTCCAGAACTTTTGATTTGATTGCTTATTTTACCCTATGACTATTATTAAGTGTTGTACCTTATGATTCTTGATTCTTTTATGAACACTGAGAGTATTTACACCAAGACAAATTCCTTGTGTATCCAATCACACTTGGCCAATCAAGAATTCTATTCTAACTAACAGAGTTGGAAGGGACCTTTGAGGTCTTCTAATCCAACCAAACCTAGAGCAGATTCAACATCTATGATACCACTAAGAAAACCTCTGTACATGTACATGTGCCTGCTGTATATATAGGTAGTCGTAGACTTACAATCATTCATTTAATGACCATTCGAAGTTAGGAAGTTAGGAGACTGGAGACTAAAACATACAAAGAAGGGTTGCTGGAATTGGGTATGTCTAGTTTAATGAAAAGAAGGACACAATAAACAGTCTTCCAATATCTCAGGGGCTGCCACAAGAAAGAGGGAGTCAAGCTCCAAAGCCCCTGAAGGCAGGAAAAGCAGAAATGGATGGAAATTATTCAAGGAGAGAAGCAACCTAGAACTAAGGAGAAATTTCCTGACAGTTAGAATGGTTAATCAGTGGAACTACTTGCCTCCAGAAGTTCCAGTTCCATCACTGGAAGTTTTTAAGAAGAGACTGGACAACAATTTGTCTGAAATGGTATAGGGGTTCCTCCCGAAGCAGGGGGTTGGACTAGAAGACCTCCAAGGTCCCTTCATTCTATTTTATTCCAATCCATTCCCATTCCCATCCCTATTCTATTTTCTATGCAACAGCACTGAAGAAAGTGAGTTGCAATTGGTTTTCACATTTACACCCGTTGCAGCAATCCCCATGGTCACATGATCAAAATTCAGGTGCTTGGCCAACTGGCTGGGGAATTCTGGGAGTTGAAGTCTTAAAGGCTGCCAAGGTTGCACTCCCCTGTTCTACATTGTACTCCTTGTAAAGAAATATGGCTCCAGGTGTCTTTTATTTTTTCAGAAGATAATTTCAAAACCATTTGACTCTTGCAACATGGCTAACAGGATATTAAGAGGCATGCTGACTGGCCCCAAAGACTCCTGGGCGTCCATCTTTATGGGGGCATCGCTACAGCCTCTTTAACTGGATGTTAAGTTTTCATTGTCAAAAGGGGGTGAGAACTGAGGCTTCCCAACCAAGCCTGAAAGCCAGAGAAAGCAACTGTTCAGCGTCAGGAACAAATGCACACTTTATACTTCAGCACACCTGACGAGAACACAGAACATGTACATCCTCACAGTAGCACATCAAGATTAGGAGGAACTTCATGCTCCATCTTCTGACACACTCACCTTTCCGCAGAGGAACCTTTGGCCAGCACCTTGGGCATTTACCTTCGCACGGGTAACTCTGTCTAATCCTTGCTGGCCCAACCAGATGACTGTGATGGGAAGAGAGACAGAGAGCCGAAAATACACACACACACCCCAAATTCGGTGTACCTTGAACCTTTGCATTTGGAAAAGGCAGCCAGTGGGGTGTTCAGGTCATCCCCCACTTATTTCCAGGTTGAATCTCTCCTTGATCAGCTTCCATCCATTATTCCTTGCCTGGCCTTCAGGTGCTTTAGAAAACAGCTTGGGGACCCCCTTCCTCCTCTCTGGGGCAGCCCCTCAAATATTGGAAGATGCTATCCTGTCTCCCCTGGTCCTTCTCTTCACTAGACGAGCCAAGCCCAGTTCCTGCAACCATTCCTCATATGTTTTAGCCTCCAATTCCCAAATTATGCTGGTTGCTCTTCTTTGCACTTTTTCTAGAGTTTCAATATCTTTTTTATCGTGTGGTGACCAAAATTGGGTGCAGTGCACTAGATGTGGTTTTACTAAGGCTTTATAGAGTGGTATTAGTGCCTCCTTGATCTCGATTATATCCCTTTATAATGCAATTTAGGATTGCATTAGCTTTTTTGGCTGCTGCTGCACACAGCTGGCTCCTATTTAGCTGGTTGTCCACTAAGACTCCAAGATCCCTCTCACAGTTACTGCTATTGAGCCTGGTTTCACCCAGTCTTTATGTGTCTTTTGGTTTTCCTTGCCTAAGTGTAGGACTTTACTTTTCTCGACATTGAATTTCATTTTGTTAAATATGGCCCAGTGACAAGGAAATCTAGGTGACAAGGAAACTCACTTCTCCCAGTGCCAAAGGAGGGCCAGGCAGAAGTTATGCACCTCAGTGGTCTCCTCTCTGTTATGAGCCAAGACAAATGGGATCAAGCTGTACAGGACTTGAGGGACTGTTACTTGAGGGCCTCAACTTATTCTCCAAAGCACCTGAGGGCAGGACAAGACGTGACAGGCGGAAGATCATTAAGGAGAGACCCGACATGGAACTAAGGAGAAATTTCCTCACAGTGAGAACAATTAATCTCTGGAACAGCTTGACTCCAGAAGTAGTGGGTCCTTTGTCACTGGAGGGTTTTAAGAGGAGATTGGACAACCATTTCTCCAGAATGATGTAGGTTCTCCTGTTTGAGTAGGGGGTTGGACTGGAGAACCTCCAAGATCCCTTCCAGCCCCATGTTTCTATGGTGCCATGAAAAAAAAAGGTGGTGTTTTCTCAGAAAACAACAACTGAATGAAAAACTGCTGGGGACCTTCTACCGCTGCACCAGAGAGAGTATTTTAACTTACTGCACCTGTGTAGGGTTTGCCAATTGCACAGGGGCAGATAGGACTCCAGAGGGTTAAAGTCATTGCCCAGAAGATCCTGGGTTGCCCTCTCCCCTCTTTGGAAGAGCTTTATAGCTCCCACTGCATTAAGAAAGTTCAAAACATCCTTAAAGATCCATCTCATCCTGGACACCCTTTTTATTTGAACTATTACCATCTGGCAGACGGTACAGGATAATTAAAAACAAGGACAAATAGGCTGAAAAACAGCTTCTATCCCAGGGCAGTAGCTCTTTTGAATTCTACTGTACAGTGCAATATTAATGCAATGTCAAGGGTTTTCATTTCAATGTACAGAATGTGAAGGATGCATATTTTGTTTTGTTTTTTATGTATAATGTATACTGAAGATGGCATTTAATTGCGTTGTACAAAGTGCAATGACAATAAAGTAAACTAAACTAAATATGAATAAGACTTTTCTAACAAGAACAGAATAGGTACAGATAACAGATCATCAGAGTTGGAAGGGATCTTGTAGGTCATCTAGTCCACCCCCCTGCCCAAGTAGGAGACCCTACACCATTTTTGACAAAGGTACAAGAAGTCCTTGACTTACAACAATTTGTTTAGTGATTGTTCAAAGTTACAACAGCATTGAAAAAAGGAACTTATGAACATTTTTCATACTTATAACCGTTGCAGCATCCTCATGGTCACACGATCAAAAGTCAGATCCTCAGCAAACTGACTCATATTTATGACGGCTGCAGTGTCCCAGGGTCATGTGATCCCCTTTTGTGACCTTCTGAGAAGCCAGATTCACTTCACAATCCTGTTACCAACTTAACAACTGCAAGGATTCACTTAACAACCATGGCAGGGAAGGTCATAAAATGGGGCAAAACTCACTTTGCCATGAAAAATTTGGACTCAGTTGCATTTGTAAGCCAAAGACTACCCGTAAATTCCTCAGCAAGTGAGGTACTAATACCATTCTATAAAGCCTTAGTAAGGCCACACCTAGAGTACAGCATCCAGTTTTGGTTGCCACACTATAAAAAAGATGTTGAGACTCTAGAAAAAGTACAGAGAGGAGCAACCAGGATGATGAGGGGACTGGAGGCTAAAACATACGATAAATAGTTGCAGGAACTGGGCTTGGCTAGTCTAGTAAAGAGAAGGACCCAGGAGACAGGAGAGCATCTTCCAATATTTGAGGGGCTGCCCCAGAGAGGAGGAAAGGGTCAAACTATTCTCCAAAGCACCTGAAGGCCAGACAAGGAATAATGGATGGAAAATGAACAAGGAGAGATTCAACCTGGAAATAAGGAGAAACTTTTTGATAGGGAGAACAATCAACCCATGGAACAGAAGTTGCCCTCGGAAGTTGTGGGAGCGCCATCACTTGAGACTTTCAAGAAGAGACTGGACAGCCATCTGTCAGAAATGGTGTAGTGTCTCCTGCTTGGGCCTGAGGTTGGACGAGATGACCTGGAAGGTTCCTTCTAACTCTGATTATCTGTTATCTCAGCCGTTTTAGCTGTGTAAAGTTGATATGTTACTTTTACGATTTTAAAATGGCAATGTACAAACTCCACACTCGGTTGGGTAAAAAGTAGAGGTGGCTATTCAGCAGGTTCTGACCAGTTCTGGAGAACTGGTAGCGGAAATTTTGACTAGCTCGGAGAACCGGCAAATCCCACCTCTGACTGGAGATTTTACAGTATCCTTCCTCTGCCACACCTACCAAACCCCACTCACAGAACCAGTAGTAAAAAAAAAATTGAATCCCACCACTGGTAAAAAGGCCCTCCTGCGTAACTCGCTTTTAAAACAGAGATTCCTCAGTATGGACTCCTTTGAGAATATAGCAAAAACTACAGACCTTTACATGGGAGAGGGAGATGGGGAGGACCCTGTATTTAAATTAAATTCATCAAATAAAACACACTGATAAATCCCGCGTTACAAAGGAAATGAACTGTGCTTGGATACCGTTTTTTATTTTAGAAAGTGAAAAAGAACTAACAGATATGCAATAAATATGTGCATTTCTTGATCCATCCACTCAATCAGCAAGAAGACAAAACCCTTCTATACGGTACTGTACTGATTTAATGGAACTTAGCCAACTTTTTGAGAGCCTCAATGCCATAAATTAAGTGGTATAAACGGAGGCATAGAATCAAAATCATGTGAAGTATTAGTGCTGCACCAAAGCCCCTGAAGGCAGGACAAGAAGCAACGGATGGAAACTAATCAAGGAGAGAAGCAACCTGGAATTAAGGAGACATTTCCTAAGAGTGAGGACAATTAATGAGTGGAACTAGGAGTTGTCGGTGCTCCATAACTTGAAGCTTTTAAGAGACTGGACAGTTGATTGTCTGAAATGATATAGGGTCTCCTGCCTGAGCAGGGGGCTGGACTAGATGACCTCCAAGCTCCCGTCCAGCTCTATTCTGATTGAAGTTACTTTGCTGCTTACATAACATTATTTTGTAACTCACTGATCGATTATGGAACACCATTCCTCTCCTCCCGTGGTCAGGCTGGCTGCATCCTTCTTAATTTTTTTACAAACCCCTCCATATTTGGCTAAATCATCAGGCTTCGTAGCCCCAAGGGAGTGGCTGAATTGTTGAGGTGGCTCCACTGTTGTTAATATCTGTCACTCTCTCCTTGCCTTTTTTAAATTGCAGTATTAACATTTAATTTTTATATCATTATTATTATTGTTGTTGTTGTTGTTGTTGTTGTTTTATTGTGTGCCAAACAGAGGGACAGTTTGTGAAATGCATGGCTACGAAAGTCTGCTGAATAAAATAAATAAGCAAACTGCTATAGCAGAGATAGGCAATGGAATAAAATATTTATAGTTCAGGGCTGAACTCTTGAGTCCTTGGTGCTCTCTGAGCTTGGTTGTTTTATTGCAGACGTTTCATTACCCAACCAGGTAACACCATCAGTGCTTTGAAGGGTGTGGAGCTCGCTGCCTGTTTATATACAAGTGGCTTGGCCCCGTTTGGTGGGAGTGTTCTTGGTGGTTCCTTGATTAGACTGTTGTTAAATTTTGGCTTGTTTTTTTCCTGAGTTTCAATCCTTGATTGGGGTATTGTTCACCGCCTGATTGTTGATCGAGTGTTTATCTTGGTATTAATCTGGGTTTTGATTGCTGATCAGGAGGTCTTGTGGTCTTTTAGCTTTTTGACTGAATTACAAGACCACTTCCACCAAGGCAAGCCACTGGTATATAAACACAGAGCAAATCCCACTCCCTCCCAGCACTGATATTACCTAGTTGGGTAATGAAACATCTGCAAGAAAATAACCGAGCTCAGAAAGTACCAAGGACCCCACAATCCTCCTCCTTCCTCCAAACCCCAGTCCCTTTTAGCACTGATGATGTTACCTAGTTGGGTCATGAAACGTCTGCAAAAAAATAACCAAGCTCAGAGAGCACCAAGGACCCCAAAGATAGGCAATCTTCTCTAGATGCCTTAGATTTCGTCTCCTGTCAGCTCCCATTCCCAGGCAGGTCCTTCATTTTTCAAAGCAACAGAGGAACCCTTTTTAAAGTTTTTCACGCAAATGCTGTGTCAGCAAAGACTCGGATTCTACCCAGTTCATCTCTACCGAGTTTGCTGTATTTTCCCTGGGATAGAAAATGGTCCCAGCCAAGCAAGGGATCATAACAAGGGATACCAGGAAGGGCAGAGATTATGTGAATAGAATAATGGCTGGATTAAGTATTGGGGGGGGGGGGGAGAGACGGGAGAAGGAAATCTACTTCCATAGTTCACCCTGGATGCCGAGGTGCCGGAGGCCATTTCTTTCCCCTGGTCTCCCAGCCATTTTTGCTTTTACACTTAAGGATATATTTTGGCTCCGGATCAGAAAGCCTGAATCAGGTCATGAGAAGTGTCAAAGATTCATTTCCTTCAGATGGGAAAGGAGACTCATTTAGAGAGCGCAGGGGGAAAAAAAACCACACAACGCAAACACACACACATACAGAGACACACAGCTTGCTAGCCTCTGTCGGCACTAAACAAAAAAACAAAAAACCAATGGCTTCATTTGAAGAGGGATTTGTTATTGTGGTCTATGCCTTGGAAAGTCTCTTAATTACATTCTGGGCTTGAAGCTAGTAATTTCCCCCTTTTCATCAATAGGGATCAAACTTTTTAACTACCACCGGGCAAAAAAGGGAAGGAATTGCTAAGTTTCTTTCCATGGAGACCAAAGTTATTTAATTTATCTGGATTTTTACTAGCCCTGGTCTAAAACATAACCATGATAAAACTTCTTGGTAACTTTTTTCAACAGCAGGGAAACCTTCTGAAAACAGAACTAGATCAGAATCGAATCACGGCAAAACAGAGCTGGAAGGGAGCTTGGAGATCATCTAGTCCAACCCTCTGTTCAAGCAGGAGACCCTATACCATTTCAGACAAATGGCTGTCCAGTCTCTTCTTTAAAACCTCCAGTGATGGAGCACCCACAACTTCTGAAGTCAAGCTGTTCCACTGGTTAATTGTTCTCCTTGCCAAGAAATTTCCCACTCCACTCCATCCTGTCACTCTGCTTGCAGGAATCCAAATGCAGAAACCCACCAAATGAACAAAAAAGGAAGAAGGAGGAATCCCACCAGACTGCCATTTGCCCATCCACCCTTACTGAGTGACCAGTTGCTCCATTACATGTTTTAGCATGAGCCCAAAATGGGCTATGTTTAGTGGACATGAAGGCAGGGGGAAGTACAGCTGAGCTTTTGAAGGCAGGGGGGAAGTTACAGCTGGTAACTCTACAAAGGGACCAACCTATTCACCAAAGCACCTGAAGGCTGAACAAGAACTAACTGGTGGAAGTTCCTTCAAGAGAAATGTACTGAGAACATTTCTGATCGTTAGAACAAGTCTAGCTGAGTGAAAAGGACTCGGAATGACATGACAGCAGTCTTCCAATATCTCAGGGGCTGCCCCAAAGAAGAGGGAGTCAATCTATCCTCCAAAGCACCGGAAGGCAGGACAAGAAGCAACGGATGGAAACTCATCAAGGAGAGAAGCAACCTGGAACTGAGGAGAAAATTCCTGACAGTGAGAACAATTAACTAGTGGAATGACTAAATTAACATGAATTTGGCCATCTCCGGGAGACAATGGAGGACAGAGAGGCCTGGCGTGCTATGGTCCGTGGGGTTGCGAAGAGTCGGACATGACTTAGCGGCTGAACAACAACGAATGTGATTCCACACAGATTTTCACAAGACCAGCTAAAATTGGAGAGATGCTGCTGCTTATTTACGGAGTCAGTATTTCTATCAATCCCCATGTGTTTGCCTCTGGTTCCTTCTAGAGTTTGCCTGTGAATGAAGACGTAATTAAGTTGGATGTTTAACTTGCAAGCAGAAAGAGTTGGGTAGAATAAAGTTGTGTCATCTTGTTTCTTGCTTGGCAGAGGTAATTTATTCTACCAGCTGCAACACTTAAATACCGTGGACAGAGAAGTACATTTTAACATTATATTAGCCTTCAGCCAACAGGGTATTCTTTATGTATGGGTCCTCTAAATTCCCTAATCCAGTAATTGGGCAAATCTAAATTAGAGGACAGAATTTGGATTTCAGCATGGAAGAACCAATGATATGGGACACGTTTTCAATCTTTCCTTGACATAAAGGACTTCCTCGATACACCAAATGAAAATATGACTTTCTTCCATGCAACGGATCCATGTTTCTGACATTTTCTTCCTCTAATTTCAGTTCTGTGATGAACTGTTGAGGGAGCTAGGTACTTTCTAGCCTCTCAAAGAAAAGGATTAGGGTGGACCTGGTAAGTGTCTTCTTAAAGGGCTGTCACAGACAAGAGGGCATTGACTTCTTCTCTAAGACCCCAGAAGGCTGGACAAGAAGTAATGGGTGAAAGCTTGTCAAAGAGAGCTACAACATAGAACTAAGGAGAAATTTTCTGACAGTGAGAACAATCAATGAAATACCCAAAGGTGCTTTTTTTTAAGAGGCAACTGGACATTCTGGTTTTTCTTTGAAGACATTTTGCTTTTCATCCAAGAAGCTTCTTCAACTCTGACTGGATGGTGGGGAATGGAAGGATTTATTTCCTTGCAGACAGCTGGTCATTTGCATCCTTTTAGAGGGCCGTTGAGGCTGCTTGGAGGTTTATCTGTATCCTCAGGGTCACCTGAGTGGTGCAAATGGGTGGGGAGTTTTCTTAACTGCAGGATGTTTGCAGACTATAGGTTCATTTGTGCTTCAGTTTGAGATGCAGACAACACAGACTCATCCCCAACAGCCTGTGAGTGTCTTCAACCATAAAGGGACACAAGGCAGAAAGCAATCTGCAGATAAGAAGGCTAAATACCCATTTGCACTACTTAGGTGATCCTGAGGACACTGACAAACCTCCAAGTGGCCTCAATTACTCTCTAAAAAGGATGCAAATGACCAGCTGTCTGCAAGGAGTATAAATCCTTCCATTCCCCATCATCCAGTCAGAGCTGAAGAAGCTTCTTGGATGAGAAGCAAAACATCTAAAAAGAAAAACCAGAAAGTCCAGTTGCCTCTTTAAAAACCACCTTTGGGACAACCATGATCTGGATGACTGAGAATTTCCACAGACAATCAATGGAATAGCTAGTCTCCTGGGGTTGTGGGTGTTCCATCACTGCAGGTTTTGAAAAATAGATGGTGTCATGTCTCCTGCCTTGAGAAGAGGGTTGGACTAGAAAACCTTCAAGGTCCCATCCAGAAATCTATGTTCTGCGACACCATGCAGACCACAACCTAAAAAAGTCTAAGAAAACACAACGGCTGGGTTTGCACAACATGTGATACTCAAAGGAAATAAATGATATTAAAACGCTGGCCAACCCAACTTTCAAAAACAATGGTGGGTGCATGAAACGGCAAAGCCCATTTTAGCATACCGTGGCATGTTGTATGAATCAGAACATGTGTGTAAGGACGGAAAGGAGTCTGACATGGTGTAAAAGAATATCAGCCTAACCTTTGCAGCTCTGAATGGCCAGAGAAACTCCCAGCACTCCATGAGTAAGGAAGATAGGCTCTTCGCAGAAAAGAAGTCAGGCACGTTGCTAATTGGAAACGCTACTGGACAACTGCAAAGCATTTTTTAAGATGTCACTTGCAATCTGAAAAAGGAGAAAGTATCCAAGGCGAATTCTTTCCAAGGCCGACGCGTAAACAATTGCTCCGAGAACATTTCAAACAAGAACTCAGCAAGCAGCCTTCCCGTATCACCCAATGGCAAGATAAAACAATATTGCTACCTCGTAGGTCGTAAATCGACTGTCAGCCCAAAGGGAGGAGACAAGGACTTCTCCTCAGCACTTGGAGCAAAGCTGGGAAAACACCACCCTCTCGAGGACACTCGATGCATCACGCCAACGTTACCTTTCCCAGGTAAAAGACCCAGGGCTGGGCAAGGAAGGCAATTCTGCTGATTTAAAATGGAATTTTCTTCTTTAGTCGGATCATCTCCAGATATGTAGGGAGTTACAACTCCCAGAATCCACCACCACCTCTGACTTCCTCAATCAAACGTGGCCTTTGAGGCACCCCAACTGAAGTGCCTGGATTCTGCATGCTCTTCGAGAGTTTTTTTTTTCTTGATTATTTGCTGATGAAATGGATGAAAAAGCACGACTAAAAAAATCTCCAAGTTTCTAGCGTTATGCCTTTAGTGGCAACAGCTCATCCACCTTTTCCCGCTTTTCCTGCACCCACGCTGGCATTAGGATTACAAGGGGTTACGGTTCACAAGGACTTGGAAAACACTGAGCTATGAAAACAAGTGTTCCTGCTAAGATCAGGAATGATCTTACAAATGAATGAAGCCTAACCCATTTGGAGTTCTCAGATGGAAATCTCACTGACCACAAAGAGCAAGTTTCTAAATATCTACAAGTAGTCCCCAACTTAATTCATTTAGTGACCGTTTGAAAGTACAACGGCCCTGGAAAAAAAGTGACTTATGACCTTTTTTCACACTTAAGACCATGGCAGCATTCCTCCATAGTCATGTGATCAAAATTCGACTGTTTGACAACTAGCATGGATTTATGGCGGTTGCAGGGTCCTGGGGTCATGTGATCCATCTTTGGCTACCCTCTGATAAGCAAAGTCAATGGGGAAAGCCAGAGTCATCCAACAACCATGTGACTAACAGCTGCAGCAATTCACTTAACAACTGTGGCAAGAAAGGTCGTAAAATGGGTGGAAAACTCATGTAATTGTTATGCTTATCAATGGAAATTGTGGGCTCAGTTGTTGCTGAGGACTACCTATACAGGACTTCAAGAATGATGATTGGGGGCATTAGACAACTGGTCCACATGTTAATGCAAGGTAACATGTGGACCAGAAGATAGTAAAGTCCTTGTAGGCATCTTGTATTGTATGAACAAAGGCCATGACTACTTCATCTTTCCAGTTCTGGTCACCACAATACAAAAAAAGATATTGAGACCCTAGAAAGAGTACAGAGAAGAGCAGCAAAAATAATAAGGCATCTGGAGGCTAAACAATGAAGAATTGAGATAACTGGGTATGTCTAGTTTGAATGAAAAGAAGGACTGGGGGTGACGTGATAGCAGTCTTCCAATATTTGAGGGGCTGCCACAAAAAAAGACATGGTCAAGCTGTTCTCCAAAGCATCAGAAAGCAGGACAAGAAGCTACAGATGTAAACTTATCAAGCAGAAAAGCAACCTAGAAGTAAGGAGAAATTTCCTGACCATGGGAACAATCAATCAGTGGGACAACTTGCCTCCAACACTGGAAGTTTTTAAGAAGAGGTTGGACAACCATCTGTCTGAAGTGGTGTAGGGTTTCCTGCTGAGGCAGGGGGTTGGGCTAGAAGTCCTCCAAGGTACCTTCCAACCCTATGATTTTACATTCCTCTTATGGCATTAAAAATGTCTTGGAGGCTCAGGACTGCTTCAGCATGCCTACGGTATTGCATGCGTGACAAGGTGCTATTGCAATGACCTCCATCATCGAAATATTTGGTAAGTGATGTTTGGACTGCACTCCACACTCTTGACATATCTAAAAGCTCAAAGGAGTTTTTAACAGGCCAGTTGAGAAAGTAGGGACACATCTGCTAAAAGTAAGATGATATTTTTTTTAGAGGGGAGGGATCCCTTTTTTTTTCCCAGCCCAAAACTGTACTAGAGCCAGCTAATTTCCTGGTATTCCTGCTATGCTCTCATTCTTTTCTTCTTCTTCTTTTTTTTTTTGCAATAATGAGTTGCCTCCCCCAAGTCTAAAAAGGTGGTTGTGTGAGAGTGAATGTTGCTTAAAGGAAGCCAATCTGTTTTTCAGGCATGGACCAGAAGCTGTCCTGATTTTTAAGCCTGCTTTCCCATAGGAATCATGCTAGAATAGGATGGGAATTTGGGCGGAGTGACAGAGAGAGAGGGAGAGAGAGAGGGAGAGAGAGAGAGAGAGAGAGAGAGAGAGAGAGAGAGAGAGAGAGGCTGCAGGCCTGATGAGATTTGTATTTTTATCAAATTTCTGGATTTTGTCCTCATTTTCTCGCTCTCTCTGTCTCTCTTTTTCTTCTTTTACACCCATCACACAAACCTCTATGGAGATTCCCAAGCTTCTTGGATGACAAGTGAAACATTTTCAAAGGGGTGGGGGGAACTTACAAGAAAGTCCAGTTGCCTTTTTGGGGGAAGAAAAAAAGCACATTTGGGCTAGATCAACACAAACAGGTGAGAAAAAGATTCCTCCTTGCTTTACAGGAAATTTGGTGAAATGATTAAAAATAATTATTCCACAGAACGGCTGAAGATTAAGTTCGCTGTTCCCGTTCCAATGAAAATAAAAATACTTATTTTACAAAGCATGTTAAAAATAATAAAATCCCTTGGCCCATTTTTTTAGTTTTCAGAAAAAGTCCTCAGTGGCACTTAGCCCCTAAATAAAAGCAGTGTGTTATTGACGAGGGTTGAAATTCCCTAGAGAATCTGTAGACAAACAACAACCCCCCTTTTTTTTAGCATGATCCACAAACAGACAAATACATAGTAAAAATGCAAAGAACTTGTGCATCGGGGCCAGAGGATCCCACAAGCAGGATAACTAGAGGACATAAATAGCAATAGCACTCAGACTTATATACCGCTTTATAGTGCTTTCCAGCCCTCTCAAAGCAGTTTACAGAGTTAGCATATTGCCCCCAACAATCTGGGTCCTCATTTTACCCACCTCAGAAGGACGGAAGGCTGAATCCACCTTGAGCCTGGTGGGATTTGAACTGCCAAATTGCAGTAGGAGTAGCTTGCAGTATGCACTCTAACCAATGCACCATCGAGGCTCATAAAGTGATGGTGATATCCCAGATGTTGTGAGATGAGAGACAGAGAGAGGGAGGGTGGGAGGGAGGGAGGGAAAGACAGTGGGTAGGTGGACAGATAGGTGATGACAAATAGGCAGGCAGACAGATGAAAGATAGACAGAAAGATAGATGATAGAAGATGGATAGAGACAGAGATAGGTAGGTAGGTAGGTAGATAGATTCATCTATCTCTATCCATTTTCTATCATCTGTCTATCTCTATTCATCTTAGGTGATGGAAGATGAATAGAGATAGACAGACAAACAGATGATAGAAGATGGATAGAGATATGTAGGTAGGTAGGTAAGTAGGCAGGTGATAGGCAGGTAGGCAGACAGAAACAAATATTGATGGATAGATGTAGTTGAATAGATAGATAAACAGAGAGACAGCCAGTGATAGTGGGTGGATGGTTGGATGACAAACAGACAGACGAATGAATGATCTGTCTTGCTGAGGATGCCTGTTTAAAATGGGGGCAGAGAAAACAAAGAAAGAAATCCTTAATCTGGAACGGGATAAAATCTGGTCAATTTCATTACTTGAGAATGACTATTTAGTCTTTCTGTGCTGCCTCATCAGTAGGGGCAGAGGGGTTAGAAGGATGAAGCCCACCAGGAGCATATACAGGTACCCTTGAACGAATCCACTGCACATTCACCTCTTACAGATCGATGAATTTAAATGGACTGCATTTGGACATCTTCAGTCAGAAGATCAGATTTACTGCTCAGGGCATAAAAAAACAAAAACACAGCATCGTTTTTGGAGTTAGGAAAGATATACCGAGAACAGTTGAATTGGATGCAATGCAATCAATGACCAAATCGTATCAATTCAACTTTGCAGGCAGCCCCTTTAATATGACAGCTCTGCAAGTTTGGGCTCCAACTTCGACTCAGTGTGGAAGGTGAGGAAGTAGACGAGTTTTATGATCATAAAAGAGCATGCAAGAATTTTCAGGTTGGCCTTCCATCGGAGACTGGAATGCCAAAGTTGGGAAACACCGCTGATTGTAAAGCCTAGAAAAATGCAATGAAACAGGAGAAGATCTTAGTGTCTACAGAGATTCTCAAGTCATACAGGTCATGGTTGTCCCAAAAGTGATTTTTTTTTCCTCCAAAGAATTGAAGGAAGCTTCTTGGATGAGAAGTAAAACATCTTCAAGGGAAAAAAAAAAAAAAAGACCGGCTGTCCTTTGAAAAAGCACCTTTGGGAGAAAGTCTGAACAATCTCAGCCAATCCAATGAGGTCTTCATTGCTTACAGAGTCTTCCAGTAACGAAAATAATGCTTATGTACACACACATCAACAGATGGGAGTGGAACAACTCAGTTAACAGTGAAGGCACAGCCAGGGACTTGAGTGTGGAACAAATCACAAATTGTTCATGTGCAATTTCCAAATTAAGCTGAAGGAGAAAGAGAAGAAGAAAGCCAACCAGTTTCACAACATGATCTTGACCTTATAATCATCATTTCAGAAAAGAACATCAGGAATCACTTTGAAGTCCTGAACTTCATGGGTGGAAAACCAGAGAAAACTATGGAGAGGAATCAAAGTTGTTCAAGAGGAATGTGGAGGGAAAAAAAGGAGAAAAAAAAGACTGCCGGAGATGAAGGAACAGAAGAAAACGGATATCAGAACAAACCGTGAAAATTGCCAAGCAAAGAAGAGAAGCTACAGCCAAGAAAGACAACATTTTAAAAGGGAACTTAAGCTTGTTAGAAGAGGGGGGAAAGGAGATCTTATATCAACAGTTAGAGACACTAACGATGGAAACACAGACAGAAAAACTATCTTCTTAAAGATCCTAGAAAGAGCATGCAGAAGAGCCACAAAGATGACCAAGGATCTGGAGGCTAAATCTTATGAAGATTTGTTGAGAGAGAGCCAGGCATGTTTAGCCTTTTGAAGAGAAGGATTGTGCATTGATGACAACTTTCCTCCAAGACTTTTGAGGGGCTATCATAGAGAGGAGGAGGTCAACCTATTCTACAAAGCATCTGAGAGCAGGACAAGAAGTAACAGATGGAAACTTATCAGCGATCGAGAGACATTGAGGCCCTAGAAAGAGTGCAGAGAAGAGCAACAAAGAGGATTAGGAGCCTGGAGGCTAAAATACGAAGAACAGTTGTTGGAACTGGGTATGTCTGGTTTCATGAAAAAAAGGAAGAAGGGTGACAGGATAGCAGCCTTCCAATATCTGAGGGGCTGCCCCAAAGAAAAGGGAGTCAAGCTATTCTCCAAAGCCCCTGAAGGCAGGACAAGAAACAACAGATGGAAACTCATCAAGGAGAGAAGCAACCTAGAACCAAGGAGAAATTTCCTGACAGTGAGGACAATTAACCAGTGGGACAACCTGCCTCCCAAAGCCGTGGTTGTTCCGTCACGGGAGGATGATGGCAAAAATAGACAGGACAACTCTTTGACCAGGATGGGATAAGTTGTCCTTCCTTGCTCCAACACTGGAGGTGTTTAAGAAGAGGTGGGGCAACTAGTTATCTGAAATGGGGGATGTGCGCGTATTGCATTTCAGGGATGCCCCGCCTGGGCTTTGGGCACTCGGTGCTGAAAGGTTAGCCATCACTGTTCTACGATCTTCACGCTCTCAAAGAAGTTCCAGCTGGTATGCTCAAGGAGCCCGACAGACACGGGGAGGACAACTCTGAAATTCTATACAGGTCGTTCCCTTAGTGATCGTTTGAAGTTGCAACAGCACTGAAAAAGTGACTTATGACCATTTCTCACATTTACAACCACTGCAGCACCCCCACAATCAGGTGATCAAAATTCAGACGCCTGGCAACTGACTCCCAGTTATGACAGTTGCAGCCCTGGGATCACGTGATTCACCTTTGATGACCTTCTGACAAGCAAAGTCAACAGGGAAACCAGATTCACTTAACAACCATGTCATAAATTTAAGAAAGGCCATGATTCACTTAACACATGTGGTAAGAAAAGTTGAAAAACGGGGCAAAGCTCACTTAACAAATTTCTCATTTTAGCAAGATAAATTTTGGGCTCAACTGGGAGTTGTAAGTTGAAGACCACCTGTATATAAGAACCGTCAACATCTAAGAAAGCTTAGAAGTCATTCCCTTAGAATGACATTTCAAAGAACCTCTAGTTTGGTCGTTACCATGTCAGAAAACTACAGGAACTTTCTGGGGTATTTCTAGAAACAGGGCAAGCACAGAAGAGAACTATACTAAATCATACCAGCAAATCTGGAAAACAACACAGAGATCAACAGTTGGAAGAGGCCAGTCTCTTCTTAAAAGCCTCCAGTGATGGAACACCCACATAACCTCTGAAGGCGAGTCGTCCCTCTGGTTAATTGTTCCTACTGCCAGTGTTCATTAGGGGAATTTAGACACAAAAAGTCTAAATTGGCTCTTCCCATCTTTTCAACCGTTTTGGGTCACAGAAGGACGAGTTCAGCATTTCTCAGACATAACACCTTTAAGGCCCTGTCACACTGCCCAACGGATGCAAAATGCACACAACGGACGAGAAAAATGTTCCATCCGTTGTTATCCGCTCTCAAAAGGGGCAAAAATTTGCATAACCGGAGCGGATAACACGGACGCGTGGAGGACGCAGGGCAGATGGAAAGCGGATGCGGAACGGAAGCCTAGCGGATGGAAGCGGATGGTACATCCACAGGGCTTCCGGGGGGTCTCAGCAAAGTGGACGCGGAACGGAAAGAGCGGATGCAGAGCGGAAGCCTAGCGGATGAAGCGGATGCACAGCGGAAGCCTAATGGATGCCTGGCGTTAATTGCGCATGTGGGGAGGATGCAGCTCGGAAGCAGGTCGCCATTCAGAGGAAAGACCTGCTGCCGGACGGATTGGCTGCCTAGCCTGCCCTGCCTGCATGTCTGCCTGCAAGCCTTGCTGCCACCCTCCCTGCCAGCCTCCCTGCCAGCCTGCCTGCAAGCCTCCCTGCCAGCCTTGGTGCCAGCCTGCCTGCAAGCCTTGCTGCCAGCCATTCTGCCTGCCAGCCTTGGTGCCTGCCTTCCTGACAGCCTTGGTTCATGTCTGCCTGCCAGCCTTGGTGCCTGCCTGCCTGCCAGCCTGCCTGCCAGCCTGCCTGCCAGCCTTGCTGTCTGCCTGCCTGCCAGCGTTGGTGCCTGCCAGCCTCCCTGCCAGCCAGCAACCCCACAACCATGCGGAAGCACAGCAAGCCTCAGCCATCTGCTGCCAGCCCTGGCAAGAGGGACAGGGCTACCATCCCGCCCCCTGGCCCCCACTCTGGTTCTGCTGGGGCTTCTGCAGCACGGGCTCGCTCTTCTGGGGCTGGGGCTTCTGCTGCTTCTGCTTCTGGAGGAGCTGATGACAAACACTCCAGCACCAGCCACCTCCACAGCACCTGGACCCTTCACCCATGAGACTGAGCGACCAAGAGGAGTGCCAGAGACTCATTTTTGTTTTATAGCTTCTTGTTAATAAAGTCTATTTATGATTCACACACTTGCTTCATTTATTTTTTTTAATAAAGTCTTGGTGGAAACTTTTAGAAATGGTTTAAGCCTTTGCATACTTGTGGGATGGGTTAAGATAGCAGTGGTGTGGGCAGGGATACCTGAGGAATGAGCAGGGATACCTTTGGGATGAGTAATAGCTGTGGGATAGATAAACCTCCAGCGCAAGAATAGTTGGACTATATGGTCCACCCTCCCAGGTGCAACACCTATGGCCTTTTATTATCAATAATAATGGAATAATCATCCGCACATGTCAACATAAACACAACTCTTTATTAAAAGCCCTGTTCATTGTAGGCCCACCCAGCATACATGGCCCAATCTCATCCGTGTGATGAGACAGGCTGAAGGAAGCATCCATTAAGCATCTACCGTCCTGTCTTGTCACTCCACCGCTCCAGCTGGGGAGTTGTACCAGCGTCTCAGGAGGTTGCGCTGCTTCTTCCCTTCACGTGAGGCTCTGTTGGGGCCTTACACATCCACAGTGTCTATCAGGTTTCGCCCTTGCCTCCATTCCCCAGGCTCCATGTCCCCATTGCCTTGTTGGAGGTCCACGAGCCTGTCCTGTAACACTTGGTAGCGGGTGCGCATGAGATTGTGCAGGATGCAGCAAGCTTCCATGATGCTCCTCACGGTCTCTGGGCTATGCTGCATGGTGGTGAGAAGTACCTGGAACCTATTGGCCAGGATGCCAAAGGCATTGTCCACCACCCGCCTTGCCCTGGACAGCCTGTAGTTGAAGATCCTCTCTTTACGGGTGAGGCGTCTGGAGGTGTAGGGCTTCATGAGGTAGGTTGTGAGGGAGAAGGCGTCATCCCCCACGATGAAGTAGGGCACATCTTGCGTGTTGTTGGGCAGCGGGTCTGGATCTGGGAAGCCCACGATGAGGTTGCGTTCCAGCTCCTCCTTGAGGTGACTGGCGTTGTATACCTGAGCATCTGAAGATGAGCCGTTGCCTGAAGCATCGATGTCCATGAACTTGTAGTCAGCATCGACCATGGCGAAGAGGATGATGCTGAAGAAGCCCCTGTAGTTGAAATAAGTGGACCCTGAGTTGGCTGGAGCTTTGCAGGCCACGTGCTTCCCATCTATGGCTCCAACGGTGTGTGGGAAGTTCCACTTCTGATACCACTGCTCTGCAACTTTCTTCCATCCTTCTTCAGTGGAGGGGCACTGGAGGAGCTCCTCCTTGTATTCTTCGATGATGGCCTGCACCACTTCTCTGATCACAAAGCTGATGGTGTTGGGTGGCACCCTCCAGCCGTACTGCATGCTCCTGTAGGTGGTCCCGGAGGCCAGGTGGCGCAGAGTGAGTGCCACTTTGAGCCCAGGGTCCAGGCTGGGGCGGAAGCTGGTGCTCTGCTTGGTCAACCTGGGTGTCAGGCGCTGCACAACTTTGTCAAACATGGCTGGAGGCATCCTCATGAAGTTCTGGAACGCCCGAGTGTCTTCGTTCCTGAGATCCACCATCAGCTTGCTGTACAGTCCGTCCTCTGCTCTTCTGGCGAACCATCTTCGGACCCAGACTCTTTTTGGCTGCCTCTTTTTCTTCTCGCAGTAAAGTTCACAGAGCCTGCAGATGGCTTCGCACTATTGCAGAATGATGGTGGCTGCCGAAAGGACTTTGTTGCAATCCACGGTGGACATGACTGGATGCTGTGGAAGAGGAAGAGTCAGATGAAGGCTGCAGAGGTCTGCACCACTGGGCTGCTGTTCTGAAAGTGAGATGCAGATGAGTTGCTCCCCCTTTTTATAGGCAGTATAGGTTTTCCGCTAGGCATCCTCTAGGCATCTTCTAGGCATCCTGTAGACATCCTTAATATCCGAGATATGTCCCCTCTGTGAACGTTTTTTCCATTTTAAACGCTTTGTTTCCGTGCTGCATCCGTTAGGCATCCGTTCTGCATCCGTTCTGCACCCGTTCCGCTTCCTCCCTGCGTCCGAGCGGATGCGAGTTGCGCGGATGCGTAACGGATGCCTAGCGGATATAGCGGATGCGTAACGGATGCAGAACGGACAAATTGGATACATTTTCCGCGCAAAAGTTTTGAGCAGCTCAAAACTTTCTGAGCGGATGAAACGTCAATAAACGGATGCTGGACGGATAGAGAGGAAGCAAAATGGAGGCAGTGAGTACATCGCGTTTTCCAACGGATGGCAAGCTTTTTTGTCCGTTTTACATACTCTTTGCATCTGTTGGTTCAGTGTGACAGGGGCTTTAAGATGAGTGGACTTCAACTCCCAGAATCCTGCATAGTTGGCTGGGGAATTCTGGGAATTGAAGTCCACACATCTTAAAGCTGCTAAGGTTGAGAAACGATGGGCTAGTTTGTTTGCCCTGAAACTGACCCTGAATCCAGCTTGACCATCCCATCAAATGACCAAAAAACAACAACCCCATTTCGGGGTGGGATTAAATCAGTCCAAACAATGAAATAGAAACCAGGCTGGCTCTAACAGGTGCAAGGAAGTTATCTCTTATCAGATATCTATTAACCATTTCCTTTACCATTTTCCTGCCCGGAGAAGACAAATGAGGACAGTGCCAGCAATGATTCATTCATGGTACAATGGATCCCCATTAAAAAAAAAAGTTTATCTTGCACAAGTAAACAATTTAGAGATGGCCCGAGAATAAAACATAAATACATGGCTTCCATGCTGATTTGAACGCGCCCAGAAGACAAAAGGAAGAAGGTGGAGGGAGAAGAAAACATCATGGGAACATTCTGACTGGGTCTTGAGATCGTGGTTCTTGGGATCCAAGACTTAAGTTGGGATGGCAAGGCGACTCGGCTTCAGCCCAACCTCTGATGGGCAAAAGGCCAGCAGCTCTTCCGAGTCTCAGGACACAAAACAGCTGTCCATGGAGGCCAACATCCTGTTTCCCAGAATGGGAACCAAATGCCTCCAGGAAGAACACATCCAGGGCAGGAAGACAAAGGTTTCCTTTGGGCATCAGCAATCAGCATTACAGCTATCCATCCTCTGAATATGGAGGCTCCACTCCTAACATCCATGAGCAATAGGAACTTGAAAATTGCCCTTAATGGATCTGTCCTGGTGCTGGAGACATCCTATCCAGCATCCTGTTTCCAAAAGCAGCTAACAATAATTTTGGTGAAGACCAAGAAACATTTATCCATTTTCGATTTCTTTACACTATATCTCACGGTTAAACTAGCCTGATCGTCTCTTGATTGTCCTTGCATCTCTTAACCTAGGACCTCCACTGAACCGGTTTTGGTCACCATATTATTAAAAAAAAAAGATGTTGAGACTCTAGAAAGAGTGCAGAGAAGAGCAACCAAGATGATTAGGGGACCGGAGGCTAAAACATATGAAAAAAGGTTGCTGGAATTGGGTATGTCTAGTTTAGTGAAAAGAGGATTAGGGGTGACATGATAGCAGTGTTCCAATATTTGGAACAGTAAATTGGCTGGTAAAATGAGGACCCTGATTATTGGGGACCATATGCTGATTCTGTAAACCACTTAGAAGGGGCTGTAAAGCACAGTGAAGTGGTATATAAGTCTAAATGAGATTGCTTTTTATAGGAAATAGTTTAACTTGGATTCTTGTACTGACTGGGTATATGTATGGAAACTCAGACAAATGGTTGTCCAGTCTCTTCTTAAAAACTTCCAGTGTTGGAACATTTTCAACATCTGGAGGCAAGTTGTTTCACTGATTAATTGTTCTAACTGTCAGGAAATTTCTCTTTAGTTCTAGGTTGCTTTTCTCCTTGATTAGTTTCCATTGGTTGCTTCTTGTCCTGCCTTCAGGTGCTTTGGAGAATAGTTTGACTCCCTTTTCTTTGTGGCAGCCCCTCAAATATTGGAATACTGCTATTATGTCACCCCTAGTCCTTCTTTTCATTGGACATACCCAATTCCAGCAACCATTTTTTATATGTTTTAACCTCCAGTTCCCTAATCCTCTTTGTTGCTCTTTTCTGCATTCTTTCCAGAGTCTCAACATCTTTTTTACATCATGGCAACCAAAACTGGATGCCCTATTCCAAGTGTGGCCTTGCCAAGGCATTATAAAGTGGTATTAACACTTCATGTGATCTTGATTCTATCCCTGTTTATGCAGCCTAGTACTGTGTTGGCTTTTTTGGCAGCTGCTGCACACACCTGGCTCATATTTAAATGGTTGTCCACTAGGCCTCCAAGATCCCTCTCGCAGTTACCACTATTGAGCAAGGTACCACCTATACTGGACCTGTACATTTGGTTTTTCTTGCCTAACGTAGAACCTTACTTTGGCTTAAAGGCCCCTTCCAATGACACAGTCTATGAACTATCTTCTTGCATAGCTTCTACCGGTTTTGCAAGGGCCCTCATTCCACCCCTGAAATATTGGATCATGTTAATCAAACCCAAACAAAACCTTCTCAGACAAGTCTTCAGTATCCAAGGATTACATCTGTTTACAAAGTGTTTGGAAAACCAACAAAGGCAACAACTTACTGTACTTCCCCTTGATGGAAAGCAGACCCCACCATGGATGAAAGCTGAAGACACTGATCCCTCCTCTCTGTCCACTATGATGTCAGGACTAAAAAATTATTGGATGTGTTAAAATAACCCTGTGCCTGTTTCAAGTATGTCACACTTTGAGGGCTGAATTGTAATCAATTGTAAAGACTATTTGCGATAAACCAGAGAACAGAGAGCTTGTTTAATTACCTTGAAAAGGGATCCGTTGACTCCCTTAATACGTCAAAAAAAAATGCAGCCTCCGCTGCTGATACTTTTAACATGTAAGTTTTGAGGATCAAAATGTTTCTGGACAGCAAGAAAGAGGCCATCTAAGGAACAAATAGATTTGGGAGGTCTGTTTTCTCACAGTAAATCTTAAGGTCCAGCCCATTTAAGCAGCAGCCTCCAAGGTTGTAAATGATCCAACACTGGAAGTTTTTAAGAAGAGATTAGACAACCATTTGTCTGAAGTGGTGTAGGGTTTCCTGCCAAAGCAGAGGGTGGGAGTAGAAGGCCTCCAAGGTCCCTTCCAACTCTGTTATTCTAAACAAGGTGACTTCACTGATTTTAGAAGCAAAAAGTATTTCAGGTTTAGTTGATACTTGGGTGAAAGGCAACCAAGAGCTTTCAGCTAGACTAGAAGGCAGCAGTCATACTAGAACAGAGGTCTCCAAACTTGGCAACTTTAAGACTAGTGGACTTCAACTTCCAGAATTCTCCAGCCAGCTATGCCAAGTTTGGGGACTCCTGTACTAGAAGGAAACGGTAAAAATGCTTCAGCTCTGGGGATGTAAAACTGAATATAAAGATGGGCATGAGGTTACTTGAAGGACAACATTCATCGACAAACGACAAATAATACAAATAGCTCAGCAAAATGATTAGACTCATGGAATGAAGTTAGCTGAATGGAGTAAATTTTGTTCTCGGCATCAGAAATGACTGGATGGACCTGGATTTTAAATTGTGCTTCATCCCCTCTGTCTGGTGTTCACAATGCTTTGTGCTCACATTTTGGAAACCTAGGCATATTTCTTCTTCATCATTGTTAGAGTACCTTTGTCTCTCTCTTCCTCTGTCTTTCTCTTTCTCTCTGCTCCTTCCTGTTTCTATCCCTTTTTCTCTCTTTCTTCTTATCTCTCTTTCTCTCACGCACTTTCCCTCCCTCCCTCCTTCCTTCCTTCCTTCCTTCCTTCCTCCCCCCCTCCCTCCTTCCTTCCCACCACTCTCTCTCTCTTTCTCTCTCTTTTCCCAAATGAAAATACCATTTCATACATCTGCTATAGTGGATTCTCGTCTACAAAGCTTATCCCAGAACATCCCAAAGGTGCTTTTTTTTAAAAAAGGCAACTAGACTTTCTGGTTTTTCTTTGAAGATATTTCACTTCCCACGTTTCATTTCCCACCATCCAGTCAGAGCTGAAAAAGCTTCTTGGATGAGAAGCGAAACATCTTGAAAGAAAAACCAAAAAGTCCAGTTGCCTCTTGAGAAAACAAAAGCACCTTTGGAACAACCATGACCTGGAGGACTGAGAAGCTCCATAGACACTTATGCCAGAACAAAAAAAACCAAAACCCAAGTTTTGCAAGTGAACCATTTTGTTTAACCAACTAGAATCTATTTTTATTTTATTAATAATATACATGGCACATTAGGACAAACAGCAGGTCCTTGTGTTAGCAATCCAACATTTGAAAAAGAGAGGAAGCGGAGAGAAATTATTTAACAGTAAAGTTAAATAACAGAATATGTATATATTATGTGGGTAAGAGAGGAATCCCTGTAGCTATTGTTATCCTTCTCCACAAATAGCAAAAGGCAGAATAAAGTATATAAATGGGAAATCCTGTATCTTGGCACAATTTATATATAGCCTTGGTTTACGGTACTTGAAGTGGAATGATAATTCTCGAGCAAGTGGCTGCATTCAACCAAAGCTATCCAGAAATAGTCCCATTGTTCAATCACACTATTTTGAAAGCAGTCCAGGAATAACGATAAGAACAGATCCAACTGGTCCTTTGCGTTCCATCTTTTTATTTGAATTGTCTTTCAAATCTCCTTGCAAAACGAGGCACCTTTATTTACAGGAAGTCGCTTAAACATCCATCTTTGACTGGCAAGCAATATGACTATGAGGTAACCACCTCAAACATGCTAACAAAGCGGTCAATAAAATAAAATCTAAGAGCAGGCTCTCGATATCTATTTTATGGATGGCAAATTAATGTTTAATGGCATCTATTAAGAACATCTACATTTCCTAAGCGAACTTCGATCTAGTTGGACAAAAGAACCTGAGGTTCTTCGTCCACTTCAATTAGCTTTTTTATTCAATTGTTTTTCTAATTTTAACTTTTTTAAATTATTTTTTATTATATATTTTTCCTTTTGTTGGAAGTTAAAACCCATCCCTCTCCTAGAGAAATGATATATTTTAGGATATGCTAAAAAGGCAGAATATTTCCGCTAAAAGAGAAGTAGAAACACAGAGAAGCAGAAACTCAGCCCTCCACACTTTGGGAAAAGGCCATTTAGGCCTGGGTCAGTCTATTCCACATAACAAAGATCTACCCCCTTCGAGCAGAGCCATTTCATTGCCCTTCATTGCCCCACCCACCAAGTTTCAACCAAACATAGCACACAGACAAAGGTAGCTATGGCCTCTGACAGCAACCAATCAGAATACTCTTTCTATGCCCCAGGAAGTTCAAAGCCAGAGAGGCTTTTAAGAGGAGACTGGACAGCCACTTGTCCGAAATGGTATAAGGTTTCCTGCTTGAGCAGGAGGTTGGACTAAAAGACCTCCAAGGTCCCTTCCAAGTCTATTCTGATTAATACTGGCATGTAAAATTGCAAAATGAGTATGTACATATTACCTGTACTACCTATACTTAAGACATCATTTTGGTTTCCGGTCTTGCTTGGTTGGTGGACCCTTGATTGTTTTAATCTAGGTTGACTTCGGGGTAGCATGTTTTTGTTTTGTGTCATTGTTATAGTTTTGGGTGTGCCTTGGTTAAGCTGCCCAGAATCTATAGGAGTGGGCGGCCATCATAACTTTAAACAAACAAACAAACAAATGAATCTTTCGCATCTGTTTTCAAAAGGAGCTTACCATGGAGAGGGGAACCAGACGGACTGCTGGAAAGGCCCGGCACGGGACTGCAGCGCCCTCCTTGTTTGGTGGTCAGCTCTTGCTCGATCTCCTCCAGCCCTGCGCTCTTCTGGAAGCGGCTCATGCGGTTCACGACCCGGGGTGACAGGTGAGTCCGTACGCAGGGCTGCCCTCCGTAGGGGTTGATGGGGAAGACGTGGGAGGTGCCTCGGAGGGTACTGACCGCCACCCACCGGCAGTCGTGGCTGAATGTGATGTCCTGCACCTGGAGAGGGAACAGGGGCGGCAGGACGTCAAGCAGTGCAGGCATTAATTCGAAGGCAAATCGATAAAAAGAGGAATATTTGTAGCGCAGGGTTGAAATGAGGGGCCCTAGGTGTTCTCTGAGCTTGGTGATTTTCTTGCAGACGTTTCATTACCCAACTAGATAACATCAGTGCTAGAAGAGGAGGGGGGGAGGAGGGGGAGGAAGAAGAAGGGGAGGAAGAAGAAGAGGAGGAGGAGGAGGAGGAAGACTGTGGGGTCCTTGGTGTTCTCTGAGCTTGGTTGTTTTCTTGCAGATGTTTTATGACCCAACTAGGTAACATTATCAGTGCCAGAAGGGGGAAGAAGGAGAATTGTGTGGTCCTTGGTGCTCTCTGAGCTTGGCTGTTTTCTTGCAGACATTCTATGACTCAACTACATAACATCCGTGCTAGAAGAGGAGGGGGGAAGGAGGAGGAGGAGGAAGACTGTGGGGTCCTTGGTGCTCTCTGAGCTTGGTTGTTTTCTTGCAGGCGTTTTATTACCCAACTAGATAACATCATCCATGCTGGAATCTACTCCACATCACCTATTCCACGCTAACTTGTTTCTCACAAAAAGTCTGTGTAGGTTACAAGGAGTCCTCAACCACAATTGGGACCAGCATTTCTGTTGCTAAGCATGGAGGTTAAGTGGGCCATGCTGAATTTTATGATCTTTCTGTGCCACGTTTGCTAGGTGAATCACTTCAGTTGTTAAATGAATCACACAGTCGTTAAGAGAATCTGGCTTCCCCCATTGGCTTTGCTGGTTGAAAGCCAGCTGGGAAAGCTGCAAATTTTAAATACATGCTGATGGCCAAGCTCTTGAATTTTGATCAGGTGGGGATCATCACAATTGTGCCACAAATTTCCATGGTTCAGCAAGACTTTTAAGTGACTTTTGCCCCCATTTTACGACCTTTCTTGCCCCTGTTGTTTAGTGAATCACTGCAGTTGTTATGTTAGTATCCCTGGTTGTTAAGCGGATCTGGCTTCCCCATTGGTTTTGCTGGTCAGAAGGTCTGGAGTTGGATCTTGTGACCATGGGGATGCGGCAACGGTCGTCAGTGTGAAAACCAGTCATAAGTCACTTTTTTCAATGCTGCTGTAACTCTGAATGGTTACCAAAGGAATGGTTGTAAGTCAAGGACTGTGTCAATTCATAAAGTATTCCTGGCCTGCTCTCGAGTTGCCATAGGTAGGAGGGTGGGAGAACTGATGGAGCAGCTCGGGCTGCTATGACTAGAATCACATTCCACACTTATCTTTCTCCAGATTATATCCCAGGTTACTAGAGCCAGTTGGAGAGACATGTTTTCTACAGCCCACAAAAGTGCACCGTTGGAGTGTGTCATGTCTCTGTCGGAATGTGATTTGGAGAGGGAGGCCGAGCAGCTGACAGGGAGGGGGGGTATGGCTCCGTTGGCTGTGGAAGAAACTGGGGAAGAGCAAAGTCCGGCTGGGCAAAGCAGGTGAGAGGTAGAGCAAGGCAGAGGAAATTCAAAGGAAGACTCAGGGCCACCCCCTATTCATCATAGGGCACGCAGGGAGGAACAGAGAAGGGAGCAAGGTGAGTTGTGTGGCTTACGGGGGAGGAAAGGGCCCTGATTCCCTTCATTAGCCGCAGCTGGAAACACAGTGTTTAAAAAGGGAGCTTGTGCACAGCAACTCGTGGGAAGCAAATCATGAGTTATCTATTATTGTCAGAGGCTTATCTGAGTTCCTGGCATCTTCCCAACTATGTGTGTTTTGTTGGCCTTTGAAGTCTGCAATTCCTTCTCCTGCCCTGTCCAGTTAATTACTGCAGCCTGGTTTGTGTGGATTTTTATTTACAGTTTATATGTACTTTGTTTTCAGACTGAATTTCCTCCACTTAAAAACTGTTTTTGGGAGAGGTTTTTTCTCCAGCCGAAGGTAACTGGACATTGGGGGCAAAGTTGGAGGACTTTTCTTACTTATGTGACTGTGTTGCCTTTGTACCACATCCCTTTGGGTCATTACATTGTGATTTATGATACACCCTGGAAGGAGGGGGGAAACAGGGTCATAGGTGGGCAGTAAATTACATGGGGCAGAGACGACTGCATTTGGGAAAGTGCCAACATGTTGCTCCTAATAAATAATTGGATTTCTTTTGAAACTTGGCTGGAGGCTCATTAATTAATTAGGGCATCCGTGGAATCCTGACAGACTATCAGTATATAAAAAGGATGGAAGAGTTCTCGCAAAAGTTATCCTTGGAGATATGGAGCCAACAATGGCTGCTGAAGTTTCAAAACTCAAAATGGAGTTGCAGGCATAAAGCATCGATACAGGGAGTCCTCTACTTACAACAGTTCAAAGTTACAACGATACTGAAAAAAGGGACTTAGGACCATTTTTCCACACTTACAACCATTACAGCATCCCCATTATGGTCACTGGATCAAAATTCAGATGCTTGAAATGTGACTCATATTTATGACAATTGCCATGTTCTTGGGTCATGTGATCCCCTTTTGTGACCTTCTGACAAGCAAAGTCAATGGACCAGATTCACTTAACAATCATGTTACTAACTAAACAACTGCAGTGATTCACTTAACAACAGTGGCAAGAAAAGTCATCAAATGGGGCAAAACTTACTTAACAAATGTTTCACTTAGCAACATAAGTTTTGTGCTCAATTGTGGGCCATAAGTCGAGGACTACCTGTACTCCATAGGAAACCTTTCCTTCCTCCTGTCTAGAAAATATTGGGGTTGGAGGAACAAGGATTTTTTTTTTGTTAATTAAGAGCAGAAGGGGGTCAAAAGTTAAGGTTTAAACTTTGGGGTCAAAAGTTTTATTAACACAAAGCCAGGTTTGTGGGGAGTTTTAATACTGAATCCAGCAACCCAATAACTTTAGAAGGGCTTTAAAATGTTCTTTAGCTCAATCAAGGGCCCAGCTCAGTAAAGCACACAGTTGTTGCAGCAACACAAATTGCCACAAAAAAGCCCATAGGAGCCTGCTTGTCATTTTTTAAAACTGAATTTGGCTCTGGATACTGGTTTTTACAGGACGTCTTAGCTTCTTGCTCATTTTTTCATCTCGAGAAAACTCAAAAAACGAGAGGTAAATAATCACCAGCAAAAACAACAGATCTCTCCCCAAAGTTTTGGATGTGGTCTGAAATTAAAGGGAAGGGGAGATTCCCCTCTTCCCACAGGAGGAAGGACTTTGAACTTTTTTCTTTTTTTCCCCCTAAATGAAATTGCATGAAAACATGCAGATCATTCCCAGCCAACCATCTGAAAAAAAAAAAAAAAAAGGTTTCTTAGAGGTTCAAATCTGGGAGGCTATAACTTGATTTGGAAAATGTGGCACTCAGAAAATAGTGAGGGGATGATGAAGCCTTAAAGACTCCCTTCACTGAAGCCACATTTTCTGATGGATTCGGTGCCTGTCTTGACTCACACAATGAAATGCAGTCGTTATCCTGAAAGATACCACTTTGGATATTATCTGGAAAAAAGTGCAGAGAAGAGCAACCAAGATGATTAGGGGCAGTGGTGGGATTCAAACATTTTTACTACTGGTTCTGTGGTCATGGCTTGGTGGGCATGGCAGGGGAAGGATACTGCAAAATCCCCATTTCCCTCCCCACCCCACAAACCTGCTTTCCAGCTCCGTTCTCCTGTGCAGGGCAACCAAAGGAGACCCAGCCTATCAGCTGGGATTCAATGGGAGGCAGAGAAGAGAAGAGATGGGGGCGGGGTCAGTCAGAGGTGGGATTGGCCGGTTCTCCAAACTACTCAAAATTTCCGCTACCGGTTCTCCAGAACTGGTCAGAACCTGCTCAAAACCCCTCTGATTAAGGGACTGGAGGATAAAACATACGAAGAACGGTTGCTGGAATTGGGTTGTCTAGTCTAATGAAAAGAAGGACCAAGAGGGGACATGATAAGAGTGTCCCAGTATTTGAAGGCTGCAACAGAGAAGAGGGGAACAAGCTATTTTTCAAAGCACCTGAAGGCAGGATGAGAAGCAATGGATGGAAACTCATCAAGGAGAGAAGCAACGTGGAATTAAGGAGAAATGTCCTGATAGTAAGAACAATTAATTAGTGGAACAGCTTGCCTCTAGAAATTGTGGGTGCTCCAACACTGAAAGCTTTTAAGAAGAGATTAGACAGCCATTTGTCTGAAAGAGTCTCCAGTTTGATCAGGGGGCTGGACTAGAAGACCTCCAAGGTCCCTTACAACTCTATTGTTTGATTATTGTCAAGGCTGACTCGTAATGCACTTCTACTCACAACCTGACATTCAGTAAAGTTATACAGGTACACCTCGACTTACAACAGTTCATTTAGGACCGTTCAAAGTTACAATGGCACTGAAAAAAGGGACTTAGGACCATTTTTCACAGTTGTGACCTTTGCAGTATCCCCCATGATCATGCAGTCAAAAACCAGACGTTTGGCAACTGACTCACATTTATGATGGTCGCCGTGTCCTGGGGTTACATGATCCTCTTTTGTGACCTTCTGACAAGCAATCTCAAGTGAGGGGCCAGATTCATTTAACAACCAAGTCCCCAACTGAACAACTGCAGTGATTTCCTTATCAACTATGGCAAGAATGGTTGTTAGATGGGGACCACAGACCCTGCAAAGGGGGCTAGGAAGGAAAAGCTAGAACCAAAAAGAAAAGAAAATCCTCTCGCCCCATGTTTGGCCATCCTGCAGGTCGAGAATACTGGCCCTCTCTCTCTCCATGTGAGGGGAAAAATTGTGCAGTTGCCAAAGCAACTTTCCAGAAAAGAAAATAACATTTTTGCAAAATACTTATCTTTTTTTTTTTTTTTTAATTTAAGGGTCCTACGATATCAAGGAGACTTCCGGGTAGACAAAAAAAGGCAGTGGGGCCACGGATAACACTGCCACTGGCACTTATGGCTTTTCCACAGTGGGTTATTTAAGAGAAAAGGGCATCCAAACCCTGAAAGAGACAAACGGAGATGCTTCTCTCGACGATAAAGTGAGCCCAAGAGGATTTTGCCAAGCCAAAATAGCGCCTCAATTCTACAGGCTCTGAAGCCATGCCACACCACCAAAGGAATTATGAAAAAACTCTGTGTGTGTGTGTGTGTGTGTGTGTGTGTGTGCGCAAAATACATTCCTCCTAAAATGTTCTGAAGCCTTGCCATACCGCAAAGAAATTATGAATATACAGTATGTGTGTGTGTGTGTGTGTGTGTACTGTATGTATTATGAGTATACATATACATAGCAATAGCACTTATATACCGCTTCACACTGCTTTACAGACCTCTCTAAGCAGTTTACAGAATCAGTATTTTGCCCTCCCAACAATCTGAGTCCTCATTTTACTGACCTCGGAAAAATGGAAAGCTAAGTCAACCTTGAGCCGGCTAGGGTCGAACTTCTGGCAGTTGGCAGAAGTAGCCTGCACCACTGCATTCTAAACACATATCCACATCCACATCCACCTATTCATCCACCCACTTACCTACCTACCAAGCTATCTAGCTATCAATCTCCTGGATCTATCTACCTACCTACCTCCCCTAAAACTCTCCAAGCATGTTTTAAATGTGTAGCATTTAAATGAGAAACATATTGTTAGCTTTGTGGCAAGGAAGACTCAAGGCTGAGATTGGCTCAAAGGGTGAGAGATCAAACGTTCTACCTTTTTTAATAGCAGATACAGATGATGAATGCCAACAGAAATACACCCTTAATAGACAAGTATCATCATGCAGAAAAGGAACCCCAGATCTGAAGAAATACAGGAAGGTACTCGACTTAATGACCACAACCGAGCCAATATTTATATTGCTAAGTGAAATATTTTGTTAAGTACATTCTTGGCCCATTCCATGGCCTTTCTTCCTACGGTTCTTTAGTGGATCCCTGCAATCATTAGACACTTTTTTCAGTGCTGTTGTAGCTTTGAACAGTCACTAAATGAACTGTTGTAAATTGAGGACTACCTCTACACTCCCTAATAGACAAGCATCAGGATGCCGAAAAGGATCCCAAATCTGCAGAAATATACTGAAAGACATAATTAATGCTGAACATGATTACTAAGCTTGGATTGCCACATCAACTAGATATGTTTTCTCTGCTTTAAGCAGTTTCACACTTATTAAGAGCAAGGGGATTTTTATTATCAAATAGTTTTGCATTTATCATGGCGCGTCTGCGGGACATTTTATCCATGCAGATTAGAAGGTTTATGTATAAAATAAAAGAGTCATATTTACAGAAAGGAGAAGGAAGCTGTGACTCAGACGATCTTAAACTTAATTCCCATTTTAGTAACGGAAATGGTTGGGAATTATATCAGATGTAGTCTGGTATCATCCTTACGACCACAGCTTCCTCATCCGTGACATACAACTTAATCCCAGGCAAAGAATTTTCCCTTGGTTTGAATGTTCAAACTCTTAATTTAAAGTTTTATACATGATTTATGTTTCTGGGGTCTTTGATATTCTCCGAGCTTGGTGGTTTTCTTGCAGATGTTTCATGACCAAAGTAGGGAACATCAGTGCACTGATGACGTTAGCTAGTTTGGTAATGAAACGTCTGCAAGAAAACCACCAAGTTCAGAGAGCACCCAGGACCCCACAGTTCAACCCTGAGCTACAAATATTCTCTTTGGTGATTTATGCTTCTTTTTTCTGTCATCTAGGAATGACAAGAAACTAGGCTTATCAAGTAATAAAACATCATCTATCCTCCCATCCGGCAGAAAGGATACTTAAAGAGACTAAACTAGCTAATTCTTTCCTGCAATAGTTTTCTTATCGAAACCAAGAACTTTTTGTTTATATAGTGATCTCTTATGTATCAAAGATGCTAAAGCCAAGAGAGGATTTAGCTTTTTTTTCCCAAGAAGGAAAACCCATTCCCAGCCCTTTAAGGACAGACAAAACCACTTCAAGTACCTCAGGTCTCAGTGACTGGGCTCCACGAAAAGTCTAAAGAAGCAACAATCACATATTTTAAAATTAACCCAATCCAAGATGAATGGGTTTTCATAGCAACCAATGCAAACGTATAGGAAGAGCCAGGTTAGTTTTGTAGGAAGGCACCACCCCTCCCCAGATTAAAATATTATTTATTCTTAATATTAAAAAGAGTCAGGATAGACTATTTCCCCCAAAGGAGAAATGAAAAAAACATGTTCTTAAAGGAAGAAAGGAGACCCAGTCTTTCTTAATAGCCTGCAGCACATGCCTGAAAGTCTTTAGAGATGGATACTTTGTGTCCATTAAGAAATTCTGGCCTGCCTATTCATAAACAAAATGTCTTCAGCCCAGCTCCCCCAGAAGGGATTAAAAGTAGAAAAGCAAAGACTTCTAAAATCTACATTTCCCCACCCAAATTCTACATGATCTTTAGTATGTAATAGGATATCCCACCACCATTAGAATAGCAAAAGGCACAAGGCTCACTACATTGCATAACCCCCTGGAGCATCTCAAAACCGTACAAAGCTCCATCCATTCACCCAGCCAAGGGAACAGCTGTCCCAGAACTGCATGCTTTTGTTGGTTCTGCTCATCAATAAACCTTCTTTCTGAAGCAGCCTCCATCTTATTCCCAGCTTGGAACTGGACCTGATTTTTCTTCCTACAATTTTCATTACTTTATTAAATAGGAGAGGGCTTAAGATCAACTTTAGCCACGTTTTCACAGTGGATGGTTTTCCCCAATTCTTTGGGTACTCTGCAGGAAAGAGGGCCAAATTCCAAAATTGCATTGAAAAGGGCATTGAAAAAAGGGACTTATGGCCATTTTCCACACTTACGACCATTGTAGCATCCCCCATGGTCATGTGATCAAAATTCAGACACTTGGTGTACAAAGTCTGTCAGTCTGTAATTATGACAGTTGCAGTATTCCAGGGTCATGTGATCCCCTTTTGCGATTTTCTGATAAGCAAAATCAATGGGGAAGCCGGATTCACCTAACAACTGTGTTACTATCTTAACAAGTGCAATGATTTACTTCACAACTGTGGCAAGAAAGGTCATAATATGTGGCAGAACTCAATTGTTAACAGAATTTTTGGGCTTGATTGTGGTCATAAATTGAGACTGGCTGTATTTGAAACAAAAGCACAACTAAAGCATCTAAAATTTTAAAAAACTGTATTGAAATCCCACATGATTAAAAAAAACCATAGGTCTCTGAAAATATAATGAAGAAAATCACCCACCCAATTGGATAGGGGTAGCCTCCACATTCTGGCACTTCTCCACCCAATATTCATTCATTCATTTATTTCCCCTTTAATTTTACAGATGGATGGATGGACGGATGGACAGATATTACAAATAACTAAAGGTGGAGAACAATATGTGGCCCCTATTCATTTCACAGAATAGCCCAACGGGTTGAATCAGTATCAATAAAACAGTTTGACACATCCCAATGGCTAAGAGTCACTTTATAGTGAAGATGGGCAGTGTAAAAATTTCATAAATAAATTAGCTGGCAATAGCACTTAAAACTTGTATACCGCTTCACAGTGCTTTATAGCCATCTCTAAGCCATTTTACAGAGTCAGCCTCTTGCCCCCAACAAACTGGGTTCTCATTTTACTGACCTTGAGTCAACCTTGAGGCAGTCAGGATCGAACTTCCAGGCTGTGAGCAGAGTTAGCCTGCAATACTGCATGATAACCACTGTGCCATCATGGATTCCATTCTCATTCCCATTCCCTTTCCTTTCCTTTCTTCTTGCCTTCCTTCCTTCCTTGCTTCGCAAGCAAGGAAGTCTTATATACCGCTTCACAGTGCTTTACAGTTCTCTCTAAACGGATTACATTATTATTATCAATCTTAACCTCCTCCAGAGTGAATTTCGTCCAAACCTCAATCTTCAAAACTGCTCTAAAAAGGATTCTTTCAGAGCAGAGTTCCTCACCCTTGGGTACTTTTAAGTTGTGTGGGCCTCATCTCCCAGAATCCCCCAGCCAGCCATGAATTCTGGGAGTTGAAGTCCACAAGTCTTAAAGTTGCCACAGTTGGACAGCCCTAATCTAAATCTTAAAGGATAAGTTGGGAACTTGTGTATTGTTCTAATCCTCTGCTCTTCTGGAGCTGCACAATTCTTTATTCTGCACAATTCTTTATCGCTCTCTGCGGTGAAGTCCTGCAGAGAAACAGGTGCTGGAAGAAAATGAGCCATGTACAATCCATTAATGGAGTTCTTAATTTGAGAGCCAACCACCTTACATCCCTTAAATTTGTTGGCTTTCAACGCTTTCCAGCCCACCCTCTTACGTTCCCTAGATCAAAGGACAGGCGGCTGGCTGGTGGGCCAACTGAGACCACTGAAAGGTTCTTCAACATTAAATTTGGTCTTCTGCTTCCTGCTAGGATGCCTTTGGAGGACACGTGGTGAACATGTGTAAAGGGAGGAGCTGCTGGTCCAGAGTCCATGTGTACGCCATAAAGCATGAAAGGGGCTTTTATGCGTATCTAACAACGGTGCACACGCACACACACACACAGAGGCTGTTTTCCAACCATGCATTATAAATGTGTAGGTTGGAATGAAGCCAGCATCCGTGATCCTCCTTCCTATTCATCTCCAGAGTAAGTGAACTCCTGGGAGGAATTGAAGATAAGCCTTCATGTCTTAAATGAACCGATCCTCAACTACTCAACAACAAACACTGGATGAAGTGAGCCAAGGACAGGATAACTCAGAAACCATATGCGTTCTCCTTGTCAGCTTTGGTCTGGGGTGTCATGGCAAGAGATTGTAGAAGCTTCTCTTTCTTTCTTTCTTTCTTTTTCTTTCTTTCTTTCTCTCTCTCTCTCTCTCCCCCCTCTTTCTTTCTTTCTTTCTTTTTTCTTTCTTAAGAAAAGCGATATAGGCCTTTTTTTAACTACACCTCAAGGGCAAATATCACCAACAATACAGAATAACGAAGTTGGAAGGGATCTTAAAGTCTCTAGCCCAACCCACTACTCAAGCAGGAGACCCTCCTATGCTATTCTGCACAAATGTAATATTGCAACATTCGAGAGGCTGCCACAAAGTAGAGAGGCTCAACTTATTTTCCAAAGCACCAGAAGGGCCAGGACCAGGAACGACTGATGGAAACCAATCAAAGAGAGAAACAACCTGGAAGTAAGGAGAAACTTCCTAACAGTCAGGACAATTAATCAGTGTAACAGCTTGCCATCAGAAATTTGGGGTGCGCCATCACTGCAAGTTTTTATCAAGAGCATTTAGATTTATATACCACTTCACGGTGCTTCACAGCCCTCTCTAAGTGATTTACAGAGTCAGCCTCTTGCTCCCAACAATCAGGGTCCTCAGTTTACCCACCCTGGAAGGATGGAAGGCTGAGTCAACCTTGAGCCTGGTGAGATTCAAACTGCCAAATTGCAGGCAGCCAGCAGGCAGCAGAAGTAGCCTGCAGTACTGCACTCTAACCACAAAAATGATCAATTCATTTTAAGAAGAGACTGGAGGCAGCCACTTGTTGGACTAGAAGACCTCCAAGGTCCCTTCCAGCTCTATTCTATCCTAAATGGCTGTCCAGTCTCTTCTTGATACCTCCAGTGATGGAGCATCCACCATTTCTGGAGAGAAGCCATTCCATTGATTAATTGTTCTCATTGTCATGAAACTTCTTCTTAATTCTAGGTTGGATCTCTTTTTGATAAGCTTCCACCCTTTGCTTCTTGTCCTGCCTTCTGCTTTGGAGAATAGGTTGAACCCCTTATCTTCTTTGTGGCAGCTCCTCAAATATTGGAAGATTGTTATCATGTCACCCCAAGTTCTTCTCTTTGTTAGACTAGACAATAACCAGTTCCTGCCACCGGGTTTTTTTTATACATTTTGGCTCCAGCCCCTTAATCATCTTCCTTGCTCTTTGCACACGTTCTAGAGTTTCAACATCTTTTTTGTACCTTGGTGACCAGAATTGGCCCAGTGCAGGATTCTTTGCCGCTTGTGGCGTGAACCACCAAGGCAGGATCCTATTAGTGGCTTTTTCACGTTTATGCTCTAAGCCATCCAATTTCTGCTCATCTTGTGGGCTAACGGACCAAGCAGTGTATTTATTTATAACATCCCTCCGCATTTGTTGTTAAATTGTGAGGTTATGTTTGGAGAGCAAAAATGCAACAGGGCTTTTTATTCCCGATATATTTACATTGATGCTTTGGGGGTGAAGATCGGACAGAAGGTCAAGTGGGCTTTTAAATACATCATTGGGATGAAATTCCTAGGAGCAGCCAAACTCCCTAAACAAATTCAACCGGATGGGGACAAATGAATGATTAAATAAAGCAGATCACCCAAGCAGAAGCGCTACCCCTCTCAAGCCACATGTGGAATATAGAGTCCAGGTCACCAGAATGCAAAAAAAAAAAAAAAATGCAGAAAGTGGACAGAGAAGAGCAACTAAGATGATGAGGTAGGGGGACCACAACCCTCTCGGACCGTGTGCCATTGGGAACCAGACTGTGCAAGTGTGCAAAGTGAGTATGGAAAGTTCCATTTGCACAAGTGGAGGGCATGCAAGCAAAACCATCCTCTTCTTCCCCACCACACATCCAGAAAGATCGGGGACCACTGTGATAACGGGTCTTATTCAGGGGTGAGATTCAGCCGGTTTGGGCTGGTTCGGGTGAACCGGATGTTAAAATTGCATCTGGTTCACTTAACCAGTCGTTGAACCGACTGGCTGGCGTCACCCACTCTGCCCCTCCCCTCCCAGGAGTCCCCATATGGCCCATTTTGGATGCAGGTAAGTGTAGGGTCCGTGCGGATGCTCTGGGAGAGCAAAAAAGGGCCATCCCAGAAGCCCCAGAAGTCCAGAAACGGGCTTGTTTCCAGTTTCTGGAGGGCCTCTGGAGCCCGGGGGAGGCCATTTTCACTCTCCCAGGGGCCCAAAGGAAGCCTCCAGACTCTCCAGACTCTGGGGAAGGCGAAAAACGGCCTTCCCGGAAATTCCGATAGGTCAAACCCACCATGGCCATGCCCACTCAACAACCAGGCAGAGAACCGGTTGCTGGGATTTTTGAATCCCACCCCTGGTCTTATTAATTAATGGAATGGTTTGCCTCCTGCAGTTGTGGGTGCTCCATCAAAAGAGGCTTTTAAGAAGAGATTGGACGACCTTTTGACCAGGATGGTATAAGGTCTCCTGCCCACAGCAGAGGGTTGGACCAGAAGCCCATCCAACCCTTTGATTCTATGGTCCATGAGTAGCTAAACATAGGGGGAAGCAAGGTAGGTAAGGATATGTGATACAGGTACATACAGAAGTCAGGAGAAGGTTTGGATTCCACCAATCAGTGCGGACATTTTTAGCAAATGATTACCTGTTTTGCAATTTCTCAGAAGTCCAAACGCTGAAGGGGTGGGAGTCGAGAGCAGCTTCAGCTCTTGTCTCTGTTACCAATGACTTGTCTTTTAAACAGCTGCAAACAGACTGGATGAATTATGCTAATTAATTGTTTATTCTGGCCAGCAGTTCCCTCTGTCTGGTCAGGTGAACCCAAGTTTGAGGTTGGAGCCAAGCAGATCCTGAAACAACCCTATCTGATGATGGTTATTTTCATAACCACTATCTTCTGAAGACTTATGAAAGGAGGCGATGAAGCAGCTGTGTCTTCTCATCAGATAACGGCCTTGGTGGTGAAGGAGCAGGAATCTGACCACTCTTTTAATTATTTTCAAAGAGAACAGCCTGGGCAGCCATATGTCGAAACTTCACAGAAGTCATTTTTCTAAGGCCTCTTCTGTTTGAAGACCTGCCCAGTTGGAGATCAAGAACCAGAAGGACGGATAAGATGTGTCTTAAACAAATGGCTATTTATTTATTGTTCAAAGCATGGGCTGCCCTATTCTATCGTGATCCAGGACAGCATATAAGACAATTTAAAACAACGCTATACCAAGTGGTACAAAATAAAAATGTCACCGATAGTGTTAATACCACTTTGTAATACCTTGGAAAGGCCACACTTGGAATACTGCATCCAGTTTTCATCGCCACGATATACTTTATTTAAAAAAAGATGTTGAGACTCCAGAATAGAGGGCAGAAAAAAGCCATGAAGGTGATTAGGGGACTGGAGGCTAAAACATATGAAGAATGGTTGAAGGAATTGGGTATCTCTAGTTTGATGAAAAGAAGGACCCAGGGTGATATGACAGCAGTGTTCCAATATCTCAGAGGCTGCCCCAAAGAAGAGGGAGTCAAGCTATTCTCCAAATAGGCAGAAAGGACAAGAAGCAACGGATAGAAACTCATCAAGGAGAGAAGCAACCTAGAATTAAGAAATTTCCTGACAGTGAGAACAATTAATGGAATGGCTTGCCTTCTGAGCCTGTGTGTGCTCCATTACTGGAGGTTTTCAAGAAGAGACTGGACAGCTATTTGTCTGGAATAGTAGAATCTCCTGTTTCAGCAGAAGGGTGGATTAGAAGAACTCCAAGGTCCCTTCCAACTGTTGTTATTCTGAGCAACTATCCAATAAGGGGCCTGCCAACCACTCAAGCCCAAGGCTCTGGGGGAACAACCAGGATTTAAGGGCTTACTTACATCTGGATCCCTGAGGGAAAATCCTGTTCCATCCAGTGCTGTGACACAGGAAGTCCATTTCTTAGTTTCCAGCATTTAATCACTGACTCTCTCCAATCACATGTGACAGGCAGAAATTTGGGTCTTCTGAACTCTTCACTACTAGAGCAAGATACACTGGTTCCATTTTATTTCTCATTAAATGGACAAAATTTCATTCTGACATTGGGTATATACAAGTTAAGGGCCATGATGGCTCGGCATTAAAGACACTGAAAAGCTGACTGCCCAGATTTGAGTCCCACATTTCATGCAACGGGTGAGCTCCTGTTCCCTCACTCCAGCTCCTGCCCACCTAACAGTTCGAAAGCGTGCAAGTAGATAAATGGGTACCACTTTGGTGGGAAGGTAACAGCCTTCCATGTGCCTTTGCCATATATCCAACTGACCACATGACCATGGAAAATGTCTACAGACAACGCTAGCTCCCTCAGCCAAGAAACAAAGATGAGCCCTGGGCCTTAGAGTCGGACGTGACTGACAGGGAAACTTAACCTTCACATGCAAATTATAAACCCATCATCTTATTTTGATTATGTAAAACTGGCTTGGTGGTCAAGAAAGGGCCACTTTAAGTCAATCCGATGGTGAACCTCTTGAATCTGAGTTCAGGAAGGCCTCAACTGTATTCTGTAGTCCAGCCCTTGTATGACAAAGTATGTCATTCATTAATTGTAATATTTTGAGCCTGTGGATAATATGTTTTCCATAAAGCCCATGTCACACTGCACCAACGGATGGAAAGAGGATGTAAAATGGAGAGAAACACTTGCCATCCGTTGGTTAACGCGATGCTTCCGTTCTGTACTCACTGCGTCCATTTTTCTTCCTCTCTATCCGTCCAGCATCCGTCGACTGAGGTTCCATCTGCTCAAAAACTTTTTGAGCTGCTCAAAACTTTTTGAGTGGAAAATGTATTCAACGCATCTGTTCTGCATCCGCAACGCATACTGGGAACATCCGTTCTACATCCGTCGTCATCCATTACGCATCCGCTACATCCGCTAGACATCCGCTGCGCATCCGCACAACTCACATCCGCTCCAGTGGAAAATGGACACAGGGAGAAAGCGAAACGGACGTGGAACGTGAAAAAACGTTCGCAGAGGGGACCTATCTCGGATATTAAGGATGTCCAGAGGATGCCTAGAGGATGCCTAGAGGATGCAAAAGGACACCTAGTGGAAAACCTATATTTCCTATAAAAAGGGGGAGCAACTCACCTGGATCTCACTTTCAGACCATCAGCCCTGCTGTGCAGACCCCTGCAGCCTTCATCTGGCTCTTGCTCTTCCACAGCATCCAGTCACGTCCACCATGGATCATAATACACTCCTTTTGGTAGCCACCATCGTTCTGCAACAGTGCGAAGCCATCTACAGGCTCTTTCAACTGTTCTACGGAAAGAAAAGGAGGCGGCCAAGAAGCGTCTAGGTACGAAGATGGATCGGGAGAAGAGCAGAGTACGGACTGTACGACAAGCTGATGGTGGAGCTGAGGAACGAAGACACTCGGGCATTCCGGAACTTCATGAAGATGCCTCCAGCCATGTTTGACGAAGTTGTGGAGCGGCTGAGATCCAGGTTGACCAAGGCAAACACCAACTTCCGGCCCAGCCTGGACCCTGGGCTCAAGGTGGCACTGACTCTGCGCCACCTGGCCTCCGGGACCACCTACAGGAGCATGCAGTACGGCTGGAGGGTGCCATCCAAAACCATCAGCATTGTGGTCAGAGAAGTGGTGCAGGCCATCATCGAAGAATACCTGGAGGAGCTCCTCCAGTGCCCCTCCACTGAAGAAGGATGGAAGAAAGTTGCAGAGCAGTGGTATCAGAAGTGGAACTTCCCCCACACCGTTGGAGCCATAGATGGCAAGCACGTGGCCTGCAAAGCACCAGCCAAGTCGGGGTCCACTTATTTCAACTCCAAGGGCTTCTTCAGCATCATCCTCTTCGCCATGGTCGATGCTGACTACAAGTTCATGTACATCGATGCTTCAGGCAACGGGTCAGCTTCAGATGCCCAGGTATACAACACCAGTCATCTCAAGGAGGGGCTGGAATGCAACCTCATCGTGGGCTTCCCAGATCCAGACCCCCTGCCCAACGACACGCAAGATGTGCCCTACTTCATCGTGGGGGATGACGCCTTCTCCCTCAGAACCTACCTCATGAAGCCCTACACTTCCAGCTGCCTCACCCGTGAAGAGAGGATCTTCAACTACAGGCTGTCCAGGGTAAGGCGGGTGGTGGAGAACGCCTTTGGCATCATGGCCAACAGGTTCCAGGGACTTCTCACCACCATGCAGCATTGCCCAGAGACCGTGAGGAGGATCGTGGAAGCTTGCTGCATCCTGCACAATCTCATGTGCACCCGCTACCCAGTGTTGTAGAACAGGCTCGTGGACCTCCAACAAGGCAATGGGGACATGGAGCCTGGGCAATGGAGGCAAGGGTGAAACCTGATAGACACTCTGGATATGCAAGGCCCCAACAGAGCTTCACGTGAAGGGAAGAAGCAGCGCATCCTCCTGAGACACTGGTGCAACTCCCCAGCTGGAGCAGTGGAGTGGCAAGACAAAATGATAGATGATTAATGGATGCTTCCTTCAGCCTGTCTCATCACACTGATGAGATTGGGCCATGTATGTTGGGTGGGCCTACAATGAACAGGGCATTTAATGAAAAGTTTTGTGTTTATGTTGACATGTGTGGATGAATGATTACATTATTATTGATAATAAAGGGCCATAGATGTGGCACCTGGGAGGGTGGACCATACAGTCCCACTGTGCATGCACTGGAGGTTTATCTATCCCACAGCTATTACCCATCCCACAGGTATCCTGGCCAATCCAAAGGTATCCCTGCCCATCCCACAGCTATTACCCATCCCAAAGGTATCCCTGCCCATCCCACAGATATTACCCATCCCAAAGGTATCCCTGCCCATCCCACTGCTATCTTCACCCATCCCACAAGCATGCAAAGCCTAAACCATTTCTAAAAGTTTCCACCAAGACTTTATTTACAAAAATAAATGAAGCAAGTGTGTGAAGCAAAGATAATCTTTATTAATAACAAGCTGTAAAAGAAAAATGACCAAAGTCAAGTGTCCAAAGCAAAAATAAAGTTAACAGGTAGCCACCCATTCTGGCACTCTTCTCAGTCAGTCTGAGGCATTCCCATCGTCTCAGGGGTGAAGGGTCCAGGTGCTGTGGAGTTGGCTGCTGCTGGAGTGCTGGTCTGAGGCGCCATTGGGGTGCCTGGCCCCGAGAGGACAACAGGGGACGGTGTGTTGAGGAAGCTCTCAGACAGCTTGCTCAGCCCCATGATGTTGAGAGACCCTTCCTCCATGATATGGGGTGTCAGCCCCAATACCGATGACAGATGTACTGAGGCCGGGCTTGGCTATGGGGTGGAGGAAGGAGCAGTGTAGTGGGGCTGTCTGGTCTGCAGCTGGGTGAGGACTGGCATCGGTAGCATCGGTGGCATGGGTAGCATCTGTGGCATGGCTGGCATTGGTGGCGTGGGTGGCATCGGTGGCATCAGTGGAATTGGTGGCACCGGTGGCATACGATGTACCTCAGCCTGGACTGGGAAGGGCTGGTTGACATAGGTGAGGAAGGGCTTGCAGTTGGAGGTTGGGGCGTCGGTGTGTACCAGCTGAGAGAGGAGATCTACGCTGCTACTGATGGTGCCTCTTATCTCCAGCAGAACAGTGTGGCTTTGCCCCTCCTGTCTGCCTTTCTGCCTTTCTGTGGAGGTGGAGCTGGGGGTGGATGCGGGTTGGCCTGTGGTGGAAGTGGCGTCTCCTTTCTCCCACTGTGTCAGGGGGTCCTCCAGGCGCCCCACGGGTATTACAGCTGTCGGGGGATTCTCCGTCGTGGGACACTCCACAGATACCTGCCTGGACACAGGAGCTGACTCTCTGCCAGAAGAGGACTGGCTCTTTGCGGGCTGCCTGAGAGAGAGGGTTGTGAGAGGGGCTGCTCCTCGGTTGCAGATCTCACCCTCCAGGAAGCTGCACTTGGCCATCACGTAGGTCTCTCTGTCCGTCAGCTTGACCGTGGCCTGGCCAGATTTCTTGAGGTGCAGCTTCCCGTACCAGGTGTGCATGTGCTTCCACCAGCCGAGGAGCACCTCCGAAGTGTAGCCCAGACTCTCCGCCTTCTCTCTCCAAGCAGCCTGCTTACTTTTGGTGTCTTGGTAGAGCCTGTGTCCCTTCCGCCAAAGATATTCATTCTCCCTGAGCCATTCCAGCACCTCCTCCTCATGTTCCTCTTCGATGGAGTATTGCCTCCTCTCCTGTTCACGCATCTGTCTCTTCCTCCCTCTGGCAGGGCCATATGGGCATCAGAGGGGCTTCGAGGTTGTAGGGGCTGCTCCTCCACACCACCACCACCAGCAACAACAAGAACAGTAGCATTAACAGTAACAGTATCCGCCTCCTTTTCTTCCCGTAGAACAGTTGAAAGAGCCTATAGATGGCTTCGCGCTGTTGCAGAACAATGGTGGCTACCAAAAGGAGTGTGTGATGATCCATGGTGGAGATGACTGGATGCTGTGGAAGAGCAAGAGCCAGATGAAGGCTGCAGAGGTCTGCACAGCAGGGCTGCTGCACTGAAAGTGAGATCCAGGTGAGTTGCTCCCCCTTTTTATAGGAAATATAGGTTTTCCACTAGGTGTCCTTTTGCATCCTCTAGGCATCCTCTAGACATCCTTAATATCTGAGATAGGTCCCCTCTGCGAACGTTTTTTCTGTTTTAATGCTTCCTTTGCGAGCTGCATCCGCTTTCATCCTTTCTCCATCTGTGCTACTAATGCTGCGCGTCCGTTCCGCGTCCGTTTCGCTTCCTCCCTGTGTCCGTTTTCCATTGGAGCGGATGCAAGTTGCACGGACGCGCAGCAGATGCCTAGAGGATATGGCGGACGCATAACGGATGATGACGGATGTAGAATGGATGTTCCCCATATGCGTAGCGGATGCAGAACGGACGCGTTGAATACATTTTCTGCTCAAAAAGTTTTGAGCAGCTCAAAACTTTTTGAGCAGCTCAAAACTTTTTGAGCGGATGAAACCTCAGTCGACGGATGCTGGACGGATAGAGAGGATGAAAAACGGACGCAGTGAGTACAGAACGAATGAATCGCGTTAACCAATGGATGGCATGTGTTTCTCTCCGTTTTACATCCTCTTTCCATCCGTTGGTGCAGTGTGACATGGGCTTTACACCAACAAGCCAGCCAGCCTTTGGATTCCAAACAGCATCCCTGGTGTGACCAATTTGGTATTTCTTTTGGACAGGTTCCTTGATGCCTGGCTGCTGTTCCGCATCTGGGAGCACTTGGAAGTAAAGGAAATTTTCCAGAACCAAATCAATATTTTCCACAGCCTCCAAAGGTGTTTGTGAAGAACTGTAGAAGGCGGTGCCTTTGGCTGTTAGATCTCCAATCAAGACCAGATTGGGTTTTGTCAACATCAAACTCTTTTCAGTATTTGTTTAGTGGTAAGGCTCAAGTACAGAGAATCCCACTACCCTGAATACTTGTTGGTGAGAAGGTCCTGAAAGCATCTGAGCTCATGTCAGCTTCTGATTCTTCCCAGGGTTTGGGCCAAATCACACGAATTTAGCCGCTGGGAGCCCAGCTCCTCACAGCTTCCTGCTCCAGTCAGAGCACAGTAAAGACAATTGAACTCTGCTGACCGTCCAGCAATTCCGATTTCCAGAAAGAAGACTAATATTTGAACAAGGCAGGAAAGTTTTCTGAAGCCCTGTGATGTTTCCTGAGATACTGCATTAAATGGCCTGAATGCCTTTCAAGATCAAAAGGAATTTCTTTTCATCCTTTTTTCCCCTATGTATGGCTATTTTGGGACTGCTTAGGATTTTTTCCCCTCCGAGGATCTTAATCATACAGTTCATAGAAATGTATGAAAACCAATGGCTGAAAAAGACCTGCAGGTCCATCGAATCTGCTCTTTGAGTTCATTTGTTTTTTTGTTTTCTTTTGAATTTGAGGAGACCTTGGTGCTTTCTGAGCTGAGTTGTTTTTTGATAGGCGTTTCACGACCCAAATGAGGTAACATCATCAGTCCTCCCTGCAGTGCTGCACTTAACCTAGTTTGGATCATGAAAAAAACCCAGCTCAGAGAGCAACAAGGACCCCACAATTCTCCCCCCCCCCCCGAGCACTGATAATGTTACCTTGTTGGATCATGAAACATCTGCAAGAAAACAACCAATCTCAGAGAGCACCAAGGACCCGACAGTTCAACCTTACAAATATTCTCCTTAATTGGTTTGTTGGTTTTGTTTTGTTTTTAACTATTATTTTTATATTTTAAGATGCTACCAAGTCAATGAAATAAAATTGCATGTCAATGTTACCGAGATCAACCCCAAAAGCCAATGGGCTTTAGGCAGGTCACACCAATGACTGGAGTCCCAAAGGGTTATCACATACTGAGCACCTCTAATGTCTATTTCACCTTGTGGAAGCAGAATATGGCAATTGTTTATTTGTTCATTAGATGTGTATCCCACCTTTATTATTCTTATAAATATTTCAAGGATGGGAATCTAGCCAAAACGTCTTCTTCCACTTCTTTTCCCCATAACAACAACCCCGTGAGGTGGGTTGAAATGAGAAAGAGACTGGCCCAAAGTCACCCAGCCAGCTTTCATGCCTAAGGCGGGACTAGAACTCACCATCTCCTGGTGATTGGCCCAAAGTCATCCAGCTGGCTTTCACATCTAAAGCGGGACCAGAACTCAGAATCTTCTGGTGATTGGCCAACTTCACCCATTCAGCTGTCATGTCTAAGGCTGAACTAGAACTCATCAAATCACTCCATCAAATTGATTTGGTTCTATTCCTAACTGGGAACCAACCTCTGGCCCCTTCTTTTCCCTAGAATTTCCAGAAGGATCAGGTTTACAAAGTCTCTTCCCCCTCCTCATAAATTGGGGTCTCAAAACCCAACAGAAAAGGCTTTATTACCTTGCATAAATATGTTATCATTTATGTACCTCCCTGTGCAGGAAGGCCAAGACAGGCCGGTCCCCCCTTTTCAAGGTTTTATTTCCAGAGTTAGAAAAGTGCACTTTTCCTACCCATGGCTACTTTTCTTCTTTACTTTATTCCCCCATTTCACTTTTTTTAATTTGGCCTCTCTCTGATTTCATTATGTTGAAGGATGTCTGTGTATCTGTGTGTGAGAGCATCAAAGTTGGGACAACTTGCCAGCTCCGAAATGAAAAGAGACATCCTGTGTCCATAAACAAACCTGAGAAGCATAGTAGTGAGAAAAGTAGCCCGTTTGGAATTTCATCCCTCTGCCTGATTTGTAAACTGCTCTAGAAATGTCAGCTTCTGATATCACGGTGATGGAGAGTCGGTTTACCAAAAAAAAAAAAAAAAGCCTTTACAAATTCATCTACACTTCAGAATCCAAATGTTCCTCCTCCTTAGATTTTACACAGCAGAAGACACTTACAGAACATAAAACCACCTTTGATAGCATGATTGGTTATTTTATTTTTGGACGCACAATTTTTTTACGTACACATACCTGATTCGATTGAATAAAGACAGAAAGTGTTGGAAGTATCAGGTTTACCTGAAAGAAAACTAGTTTGAGCTGGTCGTTAAACCATTAGGCTAGAACCCACTGTAACTACACAGCCAGAAAGGCATTAAGAGTTTTTAACCTAATCCTGCGTAATTTTTTCTCCGGTAATATCACACTACTAACTAGAGCATTCAAAATATTTGCTAGACCAATACTTGAATACAGCTCATCAGTCTGGAATCCGCATTACATAACGGATATTAATACAGTCGAGAAAGTCCAGAATTATTTCACGAGAAGAGTTCTTCACTCTTCTACTCGTAGCAGAATACCTTATGCCACCAGACTTCAAATTTTAGACCTAGACAACTTAGAATTACGCTGCCTTCGGTCCAATCTAACTATAGTACATAAAATTATACATTGCAATGTCCTACCTGTCAATGAATACTTCAGCTTCCACCATAACAATACAAGAACAAACAATAGATACAAACTCAAGGTAAACCGCACCAAACTTGACTGCAGGAAATACGACTTCAGCAACAGAGTAGTCAATGTCCGAAATACTCTGTGATTTCTTCCCCAAACCCCAAAAACTTTAATCTTTGACTGTCTACTGTTGACCTCACCCCTTTCCGAAGAGGTCTTTGGGGGGGGGGTGTATCAGCGCACCAACGTGCCTACCGTCCCTGTCCCATTGTTTCTTTTTTTCTTATTCGTATCCATTTCATGTATTCATAACCATGCTTATACTGTTTCCTAATACTTGCTTGACAAATAAATAAATTTTAAAAAAGCAAGAGATCATGAGTTTTAGTCCTCTCTTAGCCATGAAAGCTGCCTGGGTGACTTTGGACCAATAAGCAGGAGAGGATGAATTCTAGTCCCGCCTTAGCCATGAAAGCCAACTGGGTGACTTTCGACCAATCACATGGAGTTCCAGTCCCACCTTAGGCATGAAAGCTGGTTGAGTGACTTTGGGAGACTTTGATGGTGAATTCTAGTCCTGGCTTAGGCATGAAAGCCAGTCCTTCTCTCTCAGCCAACCTACCTCACACGGTTGCTCTTGTTTGGGAAAACAGGAGGAAAATATGTTGAGTATGTTTGCCACTTTGAGTTATTTGTAAGAACAATAAAGTCAGCATATAAAGAAATAAATCAAGCAAACATTTAAAAAAAGGGCACAGACCTGGATTCTGGAATGTCCTCAGGGAGGTTGAAAAACTCAAGTTGGTTTTAGTGATGACACAGCTGAAATCCCACCCTTTCCCACATGTGTCAACACCTATAAAACCCACAACCTTTGCATCTGCTCCAGACTATGAACTACTCAGGTCAATGGGTGTCTGGGGTTTTTGACTTTATACATGTTCTGCAAAATAGACAGAACAACAGCTGATGTTCTCTGGCTGACCTTGTGGAGGCTGGGTTCTAGATGTCACTATTTCAGGTCATCTTCTGTGGGTCTACGAGCAGCCATCTGTAAAGCCTAGCAGTGGAGCCCTTTCCTTTTCTAGTGCACTCAGGAATAGCTGGCTTCCGATGACACAATGCGCAACCCAGGTCAAGGGATGCAATTTACTGATGTTCTCAGCCTAGTCCCTCTGAAACGCCGCGAAAAAATTTAGCTCAGGGCCACAACTGATATTTTCAGATGTAAGTGCTTCCTTTTTAATTTGGGAATGGGGGGGAATAACAACCACCACCACCACCACCCTGTGCATCAGCTATCAAGAATTCGGGAAATGTTTATTTTTAAATCGTCCGGCTTTTTTCTGTTACCGAAGATGTGCCCTGGCCCAAACGGCTCTATTTTAGAATCACCTTTTCCGTTAAACATCAGTGAAAACATACACTTGGGTAATCACAGACCGATTGAGTAACACAACTCTGAGTACACTGAGGAACTGCTATTTAAAGTTTTATTCCCATGTCAATTACAAGAAAGACGACACCCAAGGGAAGAAGAGACGGACTAACGGACCTGTGGCACCAAAGCAGGGCTGGGGAGATTGATTTGCCAGCACGGCTAATGGGTTATATGGGGGCAGAGGGACAGCGTTGCCTAACCCTATCTCAAATATATAGGCAAACAATTAAATAAATAAAAGCATGAAAACTTCAACAAGTGGTTCAGGGGCTTCATCCAAGCCCACGGACTTCCCCGCTGGCCTCAGTCACTCAAAAGCGACAGCGATGTCTCATTTCCACTCAGTCTCTAGCTCAGGGGTGTCAAACTCAAGGCCTTTGGAGTAGTGGTCGGATTCAAAAAAAATTACTACCAGTTCTGTGGGCGTGGCTTGATGGGCATGGCGTGGCTTGGTGGGTGTGGCTTGGTGGGCATGGCAGGGGAAGGTTACTGCAAAATCCCCATTCCCTCCCCACCCCCCACTAGCCTGCTTTCCAACTCCATTCTCCTGTGCAGGGCAACCAAAGGAGACCCAGCTAATCAGCTGGGACTCAGGAGGCGGAGAATACATGGGGGGAGGGGGCAGAGTCAGAGGCAGCATTTGCCGGTTTCTCTGAACGACTCAACATTTCCGCGACCGGTTCTCCAGAACTGGTAAGAACCTGCTGAATACCACTTCTACCATGGGGTGCTTAAATCTGGCCCATGGAGCCGGCCTGGAAATAGCGAAGGACTGTCCCGCGGTGCCTCTGGCACCCAAAATGGGCTGGGGGGGGGCATTTTTGGCCTGGATGGCCTCCTGCTGGTCAAAACAGGGTACAGGGAGCATGCATGCCCCAACCGCCCATTCTGGTAGGGTGCTGCAGGAGGTGTCAGTCCCATCTCCCCACTACCACCCCACCTGCCCCAACCCCCCGGCAGGAGTACTACAATGCTGACTTGGCCCTCGGAGTAATCCAGTTTGATACCCCTGCTCTAGCTGCATTTCTCTAGTCTTTTCCTGATGTAAAATAAAGTTTTCAAGGTGTTTTCAGATGGCAGCCCAGAGGAGATCCTGGGTTCAACCCTCAGCATCAGTGCTGACCATCCTGGCCTGGAGTGAAGCAGCTCCCAATAAAACGCAACAGGACAGAATCGAGAGTCATCCCCATCTCACTTCTGGTTCTTTCCCCCCCACTTAAGGCTCCCTACCAGTGTTTCTGAAGCTTGGACAGTTTAACTCCATGCTGGCTGGGGAATTCTGGGAGTTGAAGTCCACCTTTCTTAAAACGGCCAAGGTTGAGAAACGCTGCTGAATGCATATCTAAAACTGGTCTCAATGCCTTTTCTTAAAAGATATGAGTCAACTGAAACTTATTTCTGATGAAATTGTGCTAGGGAAAGAAAATGCAATCCCATCTTCCTTCTAGCACCCATGATGTTACCTAGTTATGAAACGCCTGCAAGAAAACTACCAAGCTCAGAGAGCATCAATGACCCCCAAAATTCTATGTAACTTGGAAAACTACTTTTTGCTGCTGGATAAAGGAGAACAGTGCTAGCTTTGAGAAGAAACAAGGACTGGTGAGTTTGGGATGTGTGCATATTTGTGTATATTGGGGAGGAGGGGGAGAAGGGAAGAAAGGAGAAGACATGGAGGGGTAAATACATAAAATTACTTTGATACAATAACGGAATTGGAAGGAACTTTGGAGATCATTCTTGCCTAAGCAAGAGATCCTATAACATTTCAGACAAGTGGCTGTCCAATCTCTTCTTAAAAATCACCAGTGATGGAGCACCCTCAAGTTCTGGAGGCAAGCCGTTCCACTGGTTAGTTGTTCTCACTGTGAGGAAATTTCTGCTTAGTTCCTAGGTTGGAACTAAGCTCCTAGGTTGCTTCTTAGCTCCTAGGTTGCTTCTCTCCTTGATTAATTTCCAACCATTCTTTCTTGTCCTGCCTTCAGATGCTTTGGACAATAGGTTAACCCCTTCTTTTCTGCTGCAGCCCCTTAAATGGAGAATGTTATTGTGTCTCCTCTAGTCCTTCTCTTCATTAGACTAAAAGGTAAAGGTTCCCTTTGCACATTCGTGCTAGTCATTTCCGGCTCTAGAGGGCCGGTCCTCATCTCCGTCACAAAGCCGAAGAAGAGCCAGTGCTGTCCAAAGACGTCTCCGTGGTCATGTGGCTGGCATGACTAAACGCCCAAAGGCGCATGGAACGCTGTTCCCTTCTCACCAAAAAGGTCCCTGTTTTTCTACTTGCATTTTTTTAATGTGCTTTCGAAATGCTAGGTTGGCAGAAGCTGGGACAAGTAACGGGAGCTCACTCTGTTACATGGCGTTAGGGATTTGAACCTCCAAACTGCTGACTTTTCTGATCAACAAGCTCAGCATCTTAGTCATTGAGCCACGGCATCCCTTCATTCATCCCCAACTCCTGCAACTGTTTCAGCCTCCAGTCCCCCTATGCATCTTGCTTGCTCTTCTCTGAGCTTTTTCCAGAGTCTCAACATCTTTTTTATATTGTGGTGATGAAAACTGGAATGCAGCATTCCAAGTGTGGCCTTACCAAGGCTTTGTAACATGGTGCTAATCCTAATTTTTGAGTAGAAATGGAAATTAAAATAACATCCGTCTTTGAAGAGCTAAGAATTATAGGCTGTGGAATGTGAAAAATCCAGGGCTGATAACTAAGGGGTTGCAGACTGAACACACACCCTAAAAAAAAAATCCTCCAACAACAAAGAGCAATTTACGCAAGCAGTTTTTGGGAACAAAGGATTCTCCAGACATTGTTTTTCTCACTGCTGAAATATAGGTACCTCTGTAACATGCAAGAGCTAAAAACATATCCGTGCAATTACGGAAATGTTCAAAATGATAGGGTAGCCTTGGCAACTCCAACCACCAATTTGGCCTTTCTCTCAGTCGGCTTCGGGATATCAAGGGGCTATAAAACCCAAGCGATGCTTCGTGCCCAAGGGTGCCAACCTGGCTGGGTTATTTTTTTTAATTTATTTTTATTTTAGAGCAGTTCAGACATTTTTGATTCCATTGTTTGTCTCTGTTATGGTTATGAAGCTTGCTTTCTGCTCCAGAGTTGGAGCCAACTTAAAATTGCATAGATTTAAATATATTAGAACCAAGCCAAACCTACCCATAACTTTTGTCAACCCAGGCCAATAAATCTCCCTTCCCCTTGTTGATTTTACATCCTTCCTTCAGACATGCGTTGTCTTGTTCACAGGCAACCTCGGTTGACTTTGTTTGCCCGAAGTGACTTTACAAATGATGTTCACTAAAAGATTCTGATTGGCCACGGTTAACTATAATGACTCGACCAACATCACAAAAAGAAAGCTGTGGTAGCCAAACCAAACACTAACAATAAACACCCAAATCTAGCATTTTCAAAGGCTTTCCTTGATACCCTCTGAGCTTGGTTGTTTTCATGCAGACGTTTCATGACCCAACTAGGTAACATCATCAGTGCCAGAAGAGGGGAGGAGGAACAGGAGAATTTTGGGGTCCTTAGTGCTTTCTGAGCTTGGTTGTTTTCTTGCAGACGTTTCATGACCCAACACAGAAACACTGTCAGGGTTACAAGGGAGTGGGTTTTGCTCTCTTTTTATGTATTAGTGGCTTACTCTGTCATTTCACCAGCAACCATCACAAAGATAAACAGAGATTGATACTACATTAACTATCAAGAAGTAAATGCATCTCAATCAAGGAACTATCAACTCAGATAAAAAAGCTAACATCCAAAAGGCAACTGGACTTTTTCTTTTTTCTTTGAAGACTTTTGCTTCTCATCTAAGAAGCTTCTTTGTCTCTGACTGGATGGTGGGGAAGGGAAGGATTTATACTCCTTGCAGACAGCTTGTCATTTGAGTTCTTTTTAGTGAGTTGTTGAGGCTGCTTGGAGGTTTGTCTGTGTCCTCAGGGTCACCTGACTGGCGCAAATGGATATGCAGCCTTCTTGGCTGCAGAATGTTTTCTGCCTTTACTGTAGAACACATGTGCAAGCTGTTGGGGATGAATCTCTATTGTCTGTATCTCAAACTGAAGCACAAATGGTTTCTGTAGCCTGCAAACATCAGGTGACCCTGAGGACACAAGTGGAAATCAGAATATAATAATATGATAAAACTTCAGAAGTTGTGGATCCTTCATCACTGGAGGCTTTCAAGAAGAGACTGGATAGCCACTTGTCAGAAAAGGTCTCCTGCTTGAACAGGGGGCTGGATTGGATGACCTACAAGATCCCTTCCAACTGTTTTGTACTGTACTGTACTGTACTGTACTGTACTGTACTGTACTCTATTCTATTCTATTCTATTCTATTCTATTCCATTCCATTGGATTGTCTTGGGCAGCAAAACGAAACAAAATAAAATGTTATATAATAAAGCACGAAGTGCTTTCAACCCCTCCAAATGAGTATTTTAGGACTGAATTCTGAAACAAAAACCTCTTCTGTACAACTTTAAGTTATGCCAGCTTCCTTCCAGCTGGTCAAACATTGTGCTGCCCACAGGTTATGAGAATTAAAATTCCAGCTCATGGAAAGAACTTAAGGCTAAGGAGACTCGAAGATGGTTTATAACAGAGAAGAAAATTATTAATGCACTTCTGAAGTGCAATGTTCAGAAATGCAGTTAGCATGCTCTCAGCCTGGCTTAACTCCCAGAGAGGTTTGTACAGATTGCAATGTATGATAGAAGCAGTAAGGGGTTACAGTAGCTCTAGGGGTGACATGATGACAGTGGAATGATATCTCAGGGGATGCCCCAAAGAAGAGGGAGTCAAGCTATTCTCCAAAGCACCTGAAGGCAGGGCAAGAAGCAACAGATGGGAACTGAACAAGGAGAGATTCAACCTGGAAATAAGGAGGAATTTTCTGACAGTGGGAACAATTAATCAGTGGAACAAGTTGCTTCCAGAAGTTGTAAATGCTCCTACACTGGAGGTTTTTAAGAAGAGACTGGACAACCATTTGCTTGGAATGGTACAAGATCTCCTACTTGAGCAAGGGGTTGGACTAGAAGACCTCCAAGGTCCCTTCCAATTGTGTTCTTCCCTCCATGTTTTTCCTTCAAATATTTAATCTCTGCCTGCTTTTGTACAAAGTATGGGGTGCTACTAAGTGTCTTAGCTATTTGTAATCCTCGGATTATGACCACAATTGGGACCAGAATTTCCAGTGCTAAGCAAGGCAGTTGTTAAGTGAGTCAATTTTGATTTTATCACCTTTTTTTGCCAGAGTTTTTAAACAAATGATTGCAGTTATTAAGCGATTCACATGATTGTTAAACAAATCCAGCTACTCCTATTGATTTTGCCTGTCGGAAGCCGGCTGGGGAAAGATGCAAATGGAAATCACATGACCTTGGGATGTTGCAACCATCACAAATACCAGCCAGTTGCCAAGCACCCAAATTTTGATCATGTGACTGTGAAGATGATGCAGTGGTCATAACAGCAATAGCTCTTAGACTTATATACCATTTCACAAAACTTTACAGCCCTCTCTGTCCGGTTGGCAGAGTCAGCATCTTCCCCCAACCATCTGGGCCCTCATTTTACCAACCTTGGAAGGATGGAGGGCTGAGTCAACCTTGAACTAGTCAGGATCGAACTGTTGGCAGTCAGCAGAGTTAGCCTGCAATACTGCATTTAGCAATGAGCCAGCAGGGCTAAGTATGAGGAATGGCTACAAGTCACTTTTTTCAGTTGCACATTAACTTCAAATGGTCACTAAACAAATGAATGTTAAGTTGAGGACTACCTGTAGTCCTCATCGTATGACCACAATTGTGCCCACAATTGATGTTCCTAAGCGAGATATGTGTTAAATGAGTTTTGCCCACATATTACGATCTTTCTTCACACAGTTAAATGAATTGTTGCTGTGGTGAAGTTACCACTGGCTTCCCCACTGAAGCTGCTTGTCAGAAGGTCGCTAAAGGGACACAGGGACACAGCAACGGTTATAAATGTGAACCAGCTGCTAAGCATCTGGGTTTTGATCATGTAACCATGAGGGTGCTGCAATGGTTGTAAGTGTGAAAAATGGTCATAAGTCCCTTTTTTCAGTGCCATTGTCAATTTGAACGATCCCTAAACAAACTTCTAAAAGTCGAGGACTATCTGTATACAAGGATGCTGGTCAATTTCTGTCAAGCTGTCCCCCCCCCAAAAAAAAACCTCCACAGATTTTGTACCTACAGTTTGCACTCTCTTCCTTGTTACAGTTAGCTCTCTTGTTCTTTAGTCCTTCAAGGGCCCAGCCAATTCAACTAATAGCCATCACACTTAGACCAGTGTTTTACAGCCCTCTCTAAGCGGTTTACAGAGCCAGCCTATTGCCGCCCCAACAATTGGGGCCCTCATTTTACCAACCTTGGAAGGATGGAAGGCTGATCGAACTTCCTGGCTGTGGGCAGAGTTTGCCTGCAATAGTATTATATAGACTATAACTTACCACTTCACAGTGCTTTACAGCCCTCTCTAAGCGGTTTTTATAGTCAGCCACTTGCCCCCAATCTGAGGCCTCATTTTATCAATCTCGGAAAGGATGGAAGGCTGTGTTGACCTTGAGCCCGGTGAGATTCAAACTGCTGAATTGCAGGCAGCCAGCAAGAATTAGCCTGCAGTACTACACTCTAACCATTGCGCCACCATGGCTCTTAACATTTGGCAAACTGTTAGCTCCTTCATTTAAGATTGAATGCCTTTTGTCCTCTTGTTTAAAACAAGAAAGAAAGAAAGAAAGAAAGAAAGAAAGAAAGAAAGAA